>VZRR01012522.1:89344-103694 GCA_013398015.1 Oreocharis arfaki
CGGTGGGGGCCGCGGGCGGGCGGGGCTCAGCCGGCTCGGGGAGCGGTGATGCGGCGTGAGGGGCTCCCCTGTGCCCGCCCCGCGCTCCCCGCATCTCCGAGCAGCGCTGGCACCCGCTGCCCCCCAGCCGGCGTCCCGGAGCTCCGAGACACCCCCGTAAGCACGGGGGTGAACGAGACCCGGCGCTTTCAGGGCCCGCCGGCCGAGCCCGGCCGCTCTGCAGGAGCTGGGGGGGACAGCCTATAGTGCTGCGGTACAGGCTGCAGCAGCAGCCGCGGGGCTCCGCCGAACCGCACAGAATCTGATCCAGGTATGTCTGCTTACATGCAGCTGTAGTGTTACACAGCCTGCAGTAATGCAGAAAATAAAGAATGTTTACGTTTCACTCCATGTCGTGGTTCTTGTTTTCATTCGTAGTAGTGCTTAAGCTTTTTATTTCAATAAGAAGCGTGGAACAACAGATCAGCACTCTTTCTGTGTCGGTCAGCAGCCGGTCTTTGTTGGGAGATAGCGATGATTCAGCCATCGGACTAATCTCAGATGAGACTTGTGTTTGCTAGAAAGAGTAAGATATTGCATTTTATGATTAGGAAAGAGTTTGTTCGTCATTGTCCTTAAATTATGTGCCAGGGAGCAAGGCCTTCCTCTTGGCCAGTGAATCAGGAGCAATGAACTCTGGAGCTTTATGGAGAGTTTTGATGCTACTGCTTAATGGGGTGAGTTGTCAAACATATGAAACGTGACAGCTGTGCACTTGTGCCTCAAGTGCACAAACACAATAGATCAAACACATTGCAATTCTGCATCTGTCTGCCATGGTTTCTCTGGCTGGTTTTTTTTCTCTTGCTCATTCTGATCAAATTGGACTTTTTCTATCCCTACCAGCCTTGGAAGCGGAATGTTTCTTTCCCATTTTTAACAAAAATGTGCCAGTTGTGTATTCCAATGGTTATAGTATGTCATACAAGTAAAAGATACACACTCCAGTAATCCTTTGCCATCTTAGGATCTGAAGTGAATCTTTCTGATTCATCCTTCACAGCTTTACAGATTGTGGTTTTTTTCTTTGCATTGGTGTAATGTGTAGCTCTGCAGTTGTTTTAAGCAGAGACTATTAAAAACAGTATTACCGTGGTAAGCTTGTCTTCCACCCAAATGAGTAACCTCACAAAAAGTATCTCACTGCCTAGTCATTGTTGACATTTGGAAGGAACAAGGTTTTAATTAAAAGTTCTGTTGATGATGCATGAATTTCAAAAATTCATTTTGATTTCCACTTAATTAGCTACATAAAACTAG
The DNA here is from genome assembly GCA_013398015.1 of Oreocharis arfaki. Taxonomy (NCBI): domain Eukaryota; kingdom Metazoa; phylum Chordata; class Aves; order Passeriformes; family Paramythiidae; genus Oreocharis; species Oreocharis arfaki. Next base: position 90,644 of record VZRR01012522.1, read on the forward strand.
TAAGTAGGGACAGTAGAGATGCAAGTCAATGACAGAAGAAAGTACCACAGTGCCTTTGCAGGACATTAAGTACTAGGTTAAAACAAGACAGTAAGTTCTATAGACGATTTAAATACTAATTTTGTCTATGGTCATCTTTTCACTGCTTGTATTCTCTTCAATGAAACTAATGTCATTGATGTAGACTTTATCCTGGTTGCCACAGTGGGTGTAGCTAGCAGTTGTTTTATTTAAGGTGGGTTTTTCTCAAGAATTTTCAAGATCTTTCCTTGTCTCTTATTTTTTTCTTACCATAAATGCTAAAGAACTGCTTTTTATTAGGCATTTTATTCCAAGAAACAGTCCTGGAAACTCAGCAATAAAGAGCAATAGAAATGCTTCAACTTCTTTTCTGCTTTTCATGTTATTTATTCTGTATGTACGTACTTCCCCTTCTAATACAGAATTCTTCTGTAAAGGTTTTTGGTGAAATTAATGAGAAACTGGCCTAAAACCAGGGAAGTTGGAAGGTATTGAAAAACAAGAGGAAAAAATAAGGGTGATACAGACAGAGAAATACCTGTTCTTTGGAGTAGACAGTTTATTGGATGCAAAACAAAGTTTTTGACTTTCAAGGAGTCTAAAAAGCTAACCAGTGAGTTTACCTCACAAACTCCTACAGCTAGTGCTTGAAGTCTGCTAACTCGTTGTTAAATTTGCAAGAGTAAGGGATATCGTTTTCAAGTAGTATCCACAGAAGATGGCAAGGCTTGAGGGAGGAGTCAGGGTCTTGGTAAAACTGGTTAAAATAGCTGAAGACTGAAGCAACAGTCTGCTACCTCGTTGGAATAAAGTTTTGTGGATTTTTTTCCTTTGTGAAAACTGAGCAGAGCTCATGAAGATCCCACTTGCAGTGTAACACTGCTAATTATGCCTTTTCTCGGTAGGACAGAGGTGTATTTGTTTTCTTTCATCGTGGCAACACCCTGCTCCCTTGAGACCATGTTCTGGGCCTGGGAGACTTCAGTGCAACAGCTGTAACAGTCCCGAGGAAAGCAGGCTGCTGCCTGCTCCTCCAGCTGGGCACTGAATGCTTGGCCATGATTCCAGTGTGGGACATGCCTCAAGAATTCTTCATATCAGCATCAGCTGTGCATATGAAAGTCCATATGAAAAGCAAGAACTCTCCCAAAATTTAGCACGACATGTGTTAGCTAAGTAATGTGAAGCAGGTGAAGTATGGGATTTCCATGAGGAAGGCAGTGATTAGTGCTGGATACTGCTCTCCAGTCTGCAGAATCACTGATACTGCGAGTGAGTGAGTGACCTGTATGTCTGGGAGGAAGCAGTGCACTTGGTCTAAAAAGTCATTTGACAGAAAGTGATGCAGGTGCAGAGGCTGCCTCTGACACCTCTGCTACTGATGCAGGAAGTTACCTGTGAACTTCTGTACTGAAGGAGAAATGAACCACACTTGTTCTAAATAATTGGTCACTGCTGTCCAACTCTGAAACTCTTGAATAGGCAAAAATAGGTACAGGATATTTTTGTGCACCGCTTGTGAGACAATGTTCCAAAGAAAGACGTGCTGCTCTCCTTTTTATATGTGAATATTCTCTGTGGAAGCCTACTGGTACATGGGGTGCATGTCTCCTTTGAAAGTTGCACTGCTGGGTACTAAAGGCAACTGAGCAAAGCTCGCTGTCTTTGTGTTTCAGTTTCTTTTGTCTCCAACAGGAAAGACTGTATTTGGAATATAAATAATTTTTCCCCCTGAAATGTCGACAGCTTTGGCTATCTGACAGTAATTCCCTTTCTGAGTTTCCGCCTGTAAGTGATTTGACTCTTAACTGTTAAACAAGAGTCTTTACATTCAACTGAAAGCAAATCCCAGCTTTAACTGAAATACACGTTAAATTCATGATTTCTTAAATGGCCTTTTGAATAATTGTGAAGTTTGGGGTTTTTTCCTCTAATTACGGGTTCTAAAATTAGACCTATGAACAAGAGTGAGTGTACTGTTGTTTTCTAAAATGAGGTCATTTTTTCTTGTTTTGGTTTAGACTGCAGCTCCACAAACAGTTGCATCAGCACTACTGATGAGTAAACTAGCAAAATGGTAGAAGCAGTTGAGTGAGAAAAAAGACAGGAGTCACTTAGTCAGGCTTTGCTACTGGAAAAAATTGTTAAATGGAATGATTTATCATGTTAAACTTCAGTAATTTATTTAAATGTATCTAAATATTATTCTTAGTTTCTGCATGATATTTTCATAGAAGTGATTTGTAAAAACTGAGATGTTACGTAAGTAAATTTGATTTATTTTTTGCTGGAAGCAATTTTTTCTTTTTTTTGCTTATGGTGTTTCTAGAAACACTAAGAGAAGTGATAAGCTCTTTGAGTAGACAAAACCTGAAGGCTTCTAACTGGGTTTCTCACAGTTCTTCTTTAATATTATAAATGCAAACTGCGTCTGGAAAACTCTAGAAGAGCAGTAACATCCTAAGTGTTGTAAAAAGTTCTTGGGAAGGTTGGGAAGGAAAGGTATTTTTAATTTAATCAGTGGAGTACACCATTTGTGATCAACTGGAGACCAGCTACTGGCTGATCTCACTTGAAGGCAGAATTAGGATGTTATCAGAGCCAGTCTGGCAAAACTTGTCCCTTTAGACAGCTGCTACTTTCAATTACTTTGGGCCAAGTGCAGTTTCACTTTCTTATGAGTCATTAGAATTAAGGGAATGTAATCTTAGAAGTCCTAATTTGTATTTGCAATCAGTAACATCTGTAATATTTATGTTAACATTGCAGTTAGCGCTGTGCTTCCTGGTATTTGGGCACTTCTCCTATATATTTAAGATGAGTCTCATTTGTTCAGATATAAAAATACAGCACTTGCAAACACTTAAACAATGTTTGTGCTAAATAGCAAAAAAAAGTGGTACCAAATTCCCAAAATAATGAGACTTGTTCCATATTAAAAACTTTAAAAAACTTTAATTTTTTCCTCATTCACATTTGCTTTTCTTTACACTTTAATTTTCAGTGACAGACAGCAAAGTGGATGTGAGTTTACAAAAGCTCAATAAATAAGGTATCCTTCACTCCTACTATTTAAACATTTCCCTCTTGTTGGCAATGTCAAGTTTTCTGAAAATAGTCTTTGGAAGTGGGAGAGGAGGTTGTTTTTAGAAATTTGTTTGGGTCTAAATACCGTGTACGAATTTAGAATCAGAGTAGCAATTTGTAAGGAGAATGTTTTTCTCTAACAGGCGTGAGCCACACTGCCAGCAGATGTTTCTTTAACCTGCTACATCTGAGAGCATGTCTGGAGGGCTGGTATGCGTGGCTTTGATGACACAAGGCGTGGTAACCCTTTGGGTGCATTCTGGGTATGCTTTTATGAAGCAGGAACTTTTGTAGTAGACAGCACCAAAATTACATAATGCAACTTGTTGTAATGACTGGGTAGTGTGTGTTCAGGGAGCAGTCCCTGTACCATAATGTAAAATAATGCTCTTCTAGCTGTTCGAAAGGCCAGGAGAAAGAGACTGCTGTTTCAGTTTTAAAAAGTACTGGGTGTCCTGGAGGTCACTTGGGTGCCTCAGGCCACTTGGCCTGTAAAAATAAGGCCTTTTTAAAAAACTCTCCTCTAAATAGATTTGAAGTCTATTCTTAATCTCCTGGAAATATGTCTTCTGATCTATAATGTTAAATGAAACTTGCAGGATACTTGGGGGTTAGGATGTAGGATTCTCTACATATTCACTGCTGCATTTTGACTGGGGTTTTCCTGAGCTTTCCACGTAAGCATCTGTAAGGAGGGTGAGGAGAAATGCTCATTGGTTTAGCCTTTCCTGGGTTCCTGCTGTCAGAAAACTGGCCACTGCTTGGGCAGGGAGATGGATGAGACCAGGCTATCAGCTTGTGTTGGGTGCACAGCTTTTCCTCTCTCAGACTGAAACCCGGGCAGCTGTGGGGCTGCTGCTGCTGTCACAGCCCTGGATTTCAGTGCTCAGCCCGTAGTGTTCTTAGGCTTGAGGAAAGGGCCTCTCATCCTTCTGTGCTCTCATCCTCCTGTCCTTATGAGCATTCAAAATGCAGCAGAACTGAGACCCTGCTCTGTAAGGAAAGTTGAAAGTGAGGATGGTTTTCTGAGCTGTTTTGGTTTCTAAAGGTCTAGCATTGAATTAATGCCATGCTGGAGCTGGAAATAACTGGTCATATTAAAAGAGAAGGGAGGATGTCTTCTGGTTTTTTCTCTACACTGTCTTTAATTTTCTTTTCCTCCCATCTTTTCTTTAAGCGGTTGTGTTTAAAGATATGTCTTTATATAGTTTATTGACTATTGTAGAGCTTATGTTGCCAGGTATGGCTGTGGATTTGGGGATTTGATCAAGTGCTATTTGAGTCAGTTGAATATAATGACTCCACCAGCTCTCAACTGAGATAAACTGAATTCTTTGCAGGGTTTGCAAGAGCTGCCAAAGGTATCTCAGTGTTTTAATTTCTGTATGTTTGTGTATAATTCTGGTAAGATAAAATATTAAAATTTCAAAATCTGAAATTCTTTCTTTTTCTTCTGTTTAGTTAAAAATATGTAAGATGTCAAGCACAGCAAACCCTGTTACGAAAAAGATGACACAGTGTAAAGTCCAGCTATTGCCAATATAATTTGCCTTCTGCACTGTACTTTAACAGTCTTTAATTATGTGATAACATAAGTTTTAAAACCAGATACCCCTTACATTTTTTTCATCAACCACAGGTGATGTGTAACACTGTTCTCTCTCTGTTTGACAGTACAAGAAAAGAATGTCCTTGCCTTTATTACGGTTTTAATGAATGTTAGGAAATTATAAACCATTTGCATTAGTTACTGTGAATTTAATGCATCGTTAAGGTGTCAAGAGAGTTAGTTGGTCGACTCCAGTGCCTGTGAATTAAACAGTGATAATGAGACAATTGCTTAGAGTTAAGTTACAGTATTAATAATTTTGCTGAGTTGTGATTAATATATTACTGAAAAGAAAAAGCTTTACCCATGTGGAAACACAAGTTTTCGGTCAGCTTCCAATGTCAGCTTCCAGTTTACTAACACTGACTAAAACAAAAAAATGGTAGAAATAATTTCCAAAAGGAAACCTTACATGTGATTTCATACTCTTTTTAGAATACTTTGAAGAAAAAATATGTTGTCTTTTTGATTGTACCTTTGTGTTTGAGGACTGTTAAAATTGTAAATACAAGCAATTGTTAAGTAGCTAAGAGCTTGTATAAGTCTTGCTGATTATTATTATTATCATTATTATCATTGTTATTATTTAATTGATGAACTGTTTGTAAGGCATACTGCAATCACCTTTAAAGAGTACTGTACACACAAAAGAAGAAACAAGTTTGTTCCAAGTGAAACTGAAGAGTGCTCATGTGTGGAGTACAGCGTGGCCAGATCACACGTGACCCGGCACTGCAGAACGTGGATTGGGACTGGAATGTTTTGGTCTCTGTATGCACAGGTACAGTTGTCCAACATACCTTGAATTGTAAAGATTCCACTTTCAGCAGTGAGATTCCTGTTTCCACTGGGGCATAATTTCCACACAGAAAAAGAGGACATTGCCAGAGGCACTCCAGATGTGTAATGTCCCTTATTCAGCAAATCAGACGAACAGGTGCTGAAATGTTGGCTTTTCGAGCAGTCCCAGTAGTTGTTACAGAAAAATGTGTATGTTTACAACAAAATAAAAGGAAATGGGTAACACTAAAAAAACCCCACAACCAAGATATTCTAATTTCTGTATGTCACAATGCAATTTCTCTGCAATTTATTCAGTTAGACAATATATTTGGTGCAATTCACAAAGTGACTTTTCAAATCTACTTATGATGTTTGCATGATACATTTTCATGGTGAAACTCTTCCACCTGAGCGTTTTTTAATCTCTATCTATCTATCTATCTATCATCTATCTATATATATCTCACATATAGAATTAGGATTATTTTTATATTTTCTATATTTTTAGGTATTCTTGGGTTTTATAGTCAATATTTTTCTAGTATTTGTCTAATCAGTAATGTATGGTGTTGAATAGTGTCACTGGAAGTAGAAGCCTAAACAAAATTCCTCACTTGGTTTGAAAGGCAAGCTTGCTTTCTGTATTTTAGCACTGCTGTATTTAATGTAGTTTCTTGTCTTTTTGTATGTTCTTACCAGGACTGCAGTCTTAAATCTTAGATTTGAAAGTTAGCAGTACAGAGCATGATATCCTTCCCATAACTAGAATGGTGTAGAGGAACAGAAATATGTCTGTATGAATTACCATGCAGATCAAGGCTTGGGGGGGGGGAAGCACTAGACATTCTGATGTCAATAAAGACTAACAATTAAACCCTAGGTAAGAATCTATAATAATGCCAATGCAAAATTAGAAAATAATTACAATAGTAACAAGTAGCAGTGCTAAAAGCAGGGGCTTTGCTAGAATTCATTATTAGCAAGAAAGGAAAAATTAATAATACCTTCTGGACCTCCTAAACTGACAAACTTAGGATAGAAATTATATTTACTTTTGAAACAATGTATTACACCACTTTAATATCTATCCCCAAATACGAAATTTAAAAGTTTTAATATTTAAGAAATAGCAATTTTTAAATAATGTTCTCTGAAAAATATATAATTATTACAAGTATTATTGAGTACTGCATTTGAGAACTATGTGGAAAACATTCGTGCTTTCTTATTCAGTTTTTTGAAATTTCAACAGCACTTAGACATATTCAAAGTGAGTGTGGACCAGGTTTTGTTTCCTTGTGTCATCAAGCAATTTTCCTTCCTTTTTTCCTCAAGGCTTTCACAGATCAGCAGAGGATCAAAAAATCACTAAATGTGATAGAAAGTTTTTAGAAAAATATTAAAAATTGACAAAGCACTCAGGAGGAATTATATTGTCTAAAGAAGCTGTTTAACCTGTTCGGGCTAACACATCTGCCATTAAAATATCCTTGCAAACCATTCTTTCCACGCTGTGGAGTGTGCTGAAAGAGGCACAGTGACCTGCAGTGCAGCTGCTGTGGCGTGTGCCAAAGTTTAGACTGAGCTAAGCGAGGCTTAGGAGCTATCTTTAGCATACAGATGAGTGATGCCATCCAAAGCACGTGCTCTGCCTTTTTACCTGAAAATCTGATGCTATCACATAAAACAAAATACCTTGTCTCAACAAGCACTGTTTTATTCTCCACTTGAATTATGCTGATTTTAATTACCAGTTAGAATGTTAAAACCCGGATTGCTTTCTGACCCTCTGTATGCTGAATTGTTGGGAAACGTTTTCTTTGGTTTTAGCACTGTTTGGCACCAATTTTATTCTTTCCAATTGTGTGCCATTACAAAGTACATCTTCTTCCATTTTCTGCTGTTCTGACATCATCAAATTCTAGTCACTACCCTGTTCCACAGTGCTCTTGTTGCTAAGAGCCTCGACTCACAAAGCAAGAGGAAATACGTGCATGTGAAGAAAAGAATCCGGTATTATTTCAAGCTTTCTCCTGCTGTTTGTGGTGTGCTTCATGTCGGAGATTAGGGAACCAAGAAGTTTCCTAAATCTCGGAGCTCTCTGGCTTAAGCCTTTGGGAATTTGAAATGCTTTCTCTAGACCTTTCTGCTTTGCAGATCCCAAAGATGCACCCAATTACAGCTTTGTTTACTGAAGAGCCAGACACGTTTAACAAAGCTGCAGTACTGCCTCCATTATACTCCTCTGTGCAGGCACATCAGAGGGAAGAAAATGCATGGAGGAATATGAGGTGGACAGTGAAGGATAACTGTGGGGAGGAAGAAAATAAAGTGACAGGAAAGGAAAAGGTGATGGGAAAATACAATACAAAGTGGAAGAGGGGTAAAAGAGGAGGCAGAATGACCTGGAAAAGAAAAAGAGAGATGGTGATCCTGTGAGTTCTGTGGATCATACTCAGCACATCTGTCTCAATGTGGTTTGATGTCTTGTCATAATGCTGATGTGGTACATCAGTGTAGTGGATTGTAGTGCAGCATCATAAGCTCACAATGTGCTGTTTTGCAGGTCCTCAGTAGCTTCTGGACAGTTATAATCAGGACAATAATACCAGTGGAAAGGGTAGTGCTGCAGGTGAGGTGTAAATAGATGAAAGAGACAACGTGTGATCAAAGACATAAATGGAGAAGACAGAAAAACTGGAAGAAAACTGAAGAAGGGACAGGAAGAGGTTCAGGAACAGACAGCTTTCCAGAAACAAGCCTTTGTTCTCCTATGGACAGTAAGTACTACTGGCAGAAATGCTCTCTCAAGTGGGAGGTGACAGGAGCTGGGAAGGTTAAACTCACTGACCTCAGATGAAAAATAGAGTGTGTGTTTAGAGGGAGTAAACTAAAGCAGGGAAAGTGAAGGCACATTACTACCTAAGAATGTGGTAGGATATGTTACACTGACCTGTGCTGGAAACGTGTGACACACGCTCTGTAGCACTCATCTGAGTAGGTGTAGCACAGTATGCATCAACTCACAAAATGTGTCTGCTGTCAGGAAAGCCAAGATAACACTTTCCCTTCAGGGAAGCATACAGCTCAGCAACTGTTAACTGGGTACCTGCAGGGTGTTAAAAAAAAGCCCAGAGCACACAGATTTGTTCTCTTGTCTATGCAAATTTTTTTTAGAAATGGAGTATTTTTTTTTTCTTTTCCATTCACCATTTTCTTGCTATTTTTCAGGGATTTTTTTGACTGAAACCAAATTCTCATCCTTTCTTTTCAGTCTCCTCTTTTCAGTCTGGGGCTTTCTGAATTAAATGCTGCAATATTAGCTGCCTGCAGTTCCTGTGATTGGACTCCATAGGTGGCCCAAGTAATTTCCAGACAATGGAGCTGGTTCTTTTCTCACTCACACCACTGTAACTCATTGGCTTCAGTGAAGTCTCTCTTGATTCACAGTGTTGTGAAAGAAGAGTTGTGCTTGCTCTTTCATATGTTTTTTAATCTCCATGATATTTTTGCTTACATGTATAATTGATTTTCTGGGAATATCTCCTGCTGCCGACAGGTAGACCTAGGAACTTCCTAAGACAGAAATAAGTGTAAGCATTTTTAGGTCACTGAATTAAATCCACTGCTTCTACAACACCATGTTACATAATTTCTTTCATAAACTGCTCAGGCTTTAAACATTCATTAAGATCTATTCTTACTACAATGGGTAAATTCAGGCAGAAAGGTTAGTTACATCCTGTGTAAATTTAAAACCACAACCGAAATAATTTTCAAATGCTCTAAAAATATTTTTCTTTCTCACCTATGTCCCACTTTTCAGTACAGCAACCATGATAAAGGCTTCATTCTTGGCAGAAGGGGGCTCAGCTTTGGGAAAGCACAATTCTGAAATTACAGGCATACTTTGGAAAGGTTACTGTGTATTTTTCTTTCATGGTCACATCCCTCTTGCAGATTTTAGTGGGAGCAGTCATCTGACAACAAATTTTTACCATACCTGAAGTGCCACTCTGAAAGTAATTCCAGAAGGAGAAGGGTACGGAACAGGTGTGTACAGCTTAGCTGAGGATAGATTACTGCAGACTTTGACTTACTTATGTAAGTAACTTCCAGTTACTACCCTGTTGTAACAAATCCCATCCATTTTATCCAAATTTGTTCTTCATTTATAGAATTAATGGGTCTAATTGACATTAAGCTGAAAATCATCAATATAATCAAGAAGTTTTATTGTAATTAAAGGATAGATGAAAAGCGTGGCCCCATTTTTCTCTTACATAGTGTAAATAAGATGATTCAGCTGAAGCCAACAGAATTATGCTGCTACCTGCAAGTGCTACTGTGATACCTCCCCGTCCTCCCTACCTTTTCTATGCATGTGTGTTGATATGGAATATGTTATTTTTCGCCTTGTGTTGCTAAATCTCTGTTCTGCAGCCCACCTTAGCAACAAGCCCATTGCCTGTACTTCCGTTCTGAAGTTTGACTTCAGAAGTTGCAGTTGTTACCGAGGACAGTTCCTGACTGTTGCCATTTAGCAGTGGCAGCTTTGGTTTGCAGCAGCTGGAGGGTGGTGGCTGGGTATCACAAGGGAGGGAGGAAGAGGTATATTAGTTGTGAAGGCCAAACTGTGGTCACTGTATAGCAACTAGTTGGCTGTGATACTGCTCTGGTGGCTCTTGATCCCACCCTTTGGCTACTCTGTTTCTGATGCAGAAAAAGGTGCACCAGTTGCATCATGCAAGTACAGTAAGCCTTATACTTTTAAGACTTGCTGGAAATGCTCAAACTAATTGTGTGGTATGTTCATGCAACACTTTGTAGGAGTGATAGAGCACTCCCTTAGTTTTGGTGGCATTACATTGCCTATGCAACATGGGCCTATGGTGTCCGCTCTGAGGGTCTCTGGGATTGTTGGACGTGGGACATCCAAGGTGAGACTGCTGCATGTATGCAGTAACATGATGAGATTATTAAATACCAAGAATCCCAGACACACACAGTTCTCAAAATCTCCCTGGAGAACAATTCTGGTTGGAAAAGAGGACAGACAACCAATCTAAGGCAACCTGGATATGGTAGCTGTATCTAACCATGTCTACAGGTCTCCCTTCTACTTCAATGCCTCCATGCTTCCCATAGCCAATTCTGTTTTATCTGCAAATTTTCTTTGTCAAAAGTGTGAGAGGTACCCTGCAGTATGCTCATGTGGAGAGCAGTTACTAGTCAGGAATGCTCAGTGCATCACCATTCTCAGCTTTACAGTCAGCAGCTCTCAATCCAGCACATGTTATGGGGCTGTTGAAAGAGGGCATTGCCTCTGGTCACAATCTGCTGCGTGCTCAACAACGTGCTGAGCGCAGGCCAAGGAGAGAGAAGAGAGGCAGGTCAAACTTGTTTCTTTCACCTACGCAGCACGCTGGGCCAAATGAATTGTTTGGTAGGCTGTGTGCTACACAGGCCTGATACAGAGGTTTGGGGAGAGTCTGGTTTGTCTTCTCCTAGATACTTCCTAACCTGTAAGTGCATAATGGTAATGGGTTGTTTTGAGGCTTAGAGCTCTGATAAGTGGTCTTTGGCAGAGTTACCCACTCAGTTTAAGACATTACCACTCTCAAAGTGTCTGTTTTATTCTGCTGTTAGGTATTACCACACTCTTATGGTGGAGACTCCAGGTCACAGGCTGGCATGTTAAAAAAATACCTACTTTCATTGCTGTACTCTCCTAGAATTATCGTGACCTCAGGCAGTTGAGAGAAATCACATCTTGAAACACAGCAGGTAAATGTGCCAGAGCTTGTTGTTCAGAGCCTTTGGCCTTTGCTTCTTAACCATGAGTGGAAAGAGTCCTTGCCAGTGCCTGCAGGCCTGAGGACAACCATTCTTGCCTTTGCTGCCACTGCAGGTCCTCTGTCACCCCTGAAGTCCACTGCTTGTCCATATGGAGTACTGGTGTCACAGCTGTTACAACTTAGAAGGCCAAGGAATATGTGTAAAGAAACTTCAAAGTCACTGATATTGTATTAAGCAAAATTGAGGTCTGCTCTTTGGAAGGTGAATTAATGAAGAAAAAATTCTCATGGAATTTTCATGGCTTATGTAATCTTGAAAGTGGTTTATGATCCTACCTGGAGTTCTTAGGATTGAGTGGCTGTTCTGATTCACTAAAAATTGCATATGTAGTAGAAAATAGGTTGAAATATTCATTTATATCAGGAATAAAATGATATGACATCAGAGTAAAATATGAGGTTTTAATCTTAATTTTACTAAGAGATTGTGTTTATATGGTATTGCTGTCTTTATTTGTCCATCTGTTTTTGAAATGGAAGGAGATTGGAAGCAGGAACAGGATCCCCTTCACTTGTTTGAGGATGTCTTCTGAAATTTTGTTAACAAAAATCAATGCAAAAGCTGGTCAATCATAAGCTGCAAGTCCACATGAAATCAAACTTCAATAGTTCTGATGTTTACACAAACACCTGGTAATTGTTTCATATCCAGCAATGGATTAAGCCAAGCTGGCTGGAAACAGTTAGAGATGCTGGCGGTGTGCCCTGCCCACCTCCCACAGGTTCCCACTTCTGCAGCAGGAGTGGCTCAATGCCTCGTTAATCAGCACCTGGGTTTCTGCGTTTTGCAGATTGGCGCATTAAGGCAAGCCAACATCAGTTTCTGTTCAGGCTTAAGCCAGAGCATTCCTTCTGTGGGAGATGTCTTGCAAGAGAGATCAGTGTATGTAGTGGGGTAGATGACTTGTCAGCTGCAGGTTAATCTATAGGGTGAGATATATATTAATACCTTACTTATTTTGTTAGAGGAGAATTTTTAATTTATTGATCTGAAGGATCAGAAATCTTTAATGGAAATGTAAAGTTTAGGGGGTTTAGGATGCGGGTGATAGCAGAAGAATGACAAGAGGAACAGTCATGACCATTACATTTTCTAGTTGGTGAAGGACTATGTCTGTCTATCATTTAATTTTGTCAATGTAATTTTGCTTCTGTTTTTCAACACAACAGCTCAAAAATGTAAAATAAAAAAATAATTTGTCATAAATCACAGCATTGAATTTAGAAAAGAGCACGTATCGGCAATACCTGTTCTGTCTATGATGGGTGTGTTCCACATGACTCTGTGCTGTATAGTGCTCCCAAGGAGTGCATAAATGCATTCCTAGGGCACGAACGGTCACATCAGCATTTTTCCCGTGACACATTTCAGACAACCAGGCTGTGTAAGTGAAAGACACAGGGACTAAAATGTTGTTGGAAGGTGACGTGTTATGCGTGACTGGCCTTTTTCCTGCCCCAACACAAACAGCATGTACAGTCAGCAGCGTTCAGGGCCCCGTGAGCCCATGGTGGCAGCTCGCAGGGGCCGGCGGGGCCCGGGCAGTCCCGGCCGTGCGCTGTCACCGCGGCTGCGCTCGGGCTGCGCTGAGGAGCTCCGGGACGGTCCCGGGCCATTTCCGTGAGCTATGGAGCCCCGCTCTGCGCGGCCCTTGGCGGGGGCGGCTGCGGAGAGGGGGCGGCGGCCAGCAGC
>VZRR01012522.1:103877-133728 GCA_013398015.1 Oreocharis arfaki
CGGCGGAGCGGGGCGCGCTGACAGCGCAGGGCTGCGCGGGGCCGCCTCCTCCCGCTGCCGCGGCAGCGCCTGGACGCGGCCGGAGCGAGCGCGGTGGGTGCGCGTTCCTGCCCGCTGCCTGCGCGTTCCTGCCCGCTGCCTGCGCGCTGCTTGCGTGCTTCTGCCCGCTGCCTCCGCGCTCCTGCTCGCTCCTGCCCTCCCGCCCGGCGGCCGCTCGGGGCCGGTGCGAACGGTGGGCGCCGCAGGTGACCGGGACGGCGAGGTAATGCCCGGCTCGGGGGCAGCGCCTCTCGGGGTGAGCCTGGGTACCCACCGGGTCTGGTGGGTCCCTCTCGAGGGCTTTGCGACTCCAGACTGCTTGCGGGGTTTGAGGAAATTCGGTAACTGGTATCGCAGCGGACACCTCACCCTGGGTACCCTGTCTTTATAAAAAGCGTGCCTTGTCTGCCGGTTGCTTTGATGTTCTAAGAGCAGAAAGCTGAGTGGAGTTTGGGGTGTGAATAGCCTTAAATAGAAAAGGGAATGGCTTAAGTGTGAGTAGCTTGAATTTTGTTGTGTTTCTCCTTAACGCTGCTTACTGAGCTAAGGAAGACATCAAACGAATAGGAACTACCATTCAGAATCAAGAGCACAGCAAAGCTCCAGCACTGCGTATGTTTTATTACTGGGCTTATTATAAAATGTGCAAACAGTCAGTAGTCCGATGTTCATCTCTGCAGATTGGTGTGACAAGTTTTACAGCTAATGCATTTGGCTTTCAGTTTTAAGCGGATCAGGAGAGTGCAGTACTTCATGCGATGTCCTGATATCACTAGCAGCTTTACTGTGTAATCTTGTTTGGAAATTGATCCAACTCATCTTGAAATCCAGTTTCGAAGAAAGTCAGGGCTTAAACCTGCCACTGCACCTTCTTACCATGTCTTGTGGCTATACTGTTACATTTCTTATTTTTATGATGTGAAAAACTGATGTGGAAACAGTAAGATGAGAACAGAAATGCTAAATACTTTTGATGGTACAACACTTGATAACTCTTCTGCTCCTTTATACTCTTTCATTAAGTGCTGACTTGTTTCTCTCAGGAGTTCATGGTGTTTTCATATTGGGGGTGAATGGATGTTGAGTCTTAATATTGTTGAGTTTTTTCTTCTAAATTTCAAGTAGAAACAGAATTGCGGGAAAACCATTGCATATTTATTAATAGCAAACAAAAAGCAACGTATTTTTAGCTCTTACGGAGTATGATGAAAAAACCTGTGTTATTAACCTTTTCGAAGTTACTGGGTCAATAGAATAGTTTGAAATCACACTAGGCATGTAAGCAATACCTTGCTGAAAAATGTTAGTTTCAAGTGTTTGGTAATATTTATTTACCTAAAGACTACATTGAAAAGCTGCAAGAGTGAAGTTCTGATCATATGTAGTTACTGTCTAACCGAATGGTTAAGACAGTAATTTTGAGTAAGCAGGGCAAATACTAATGGTGAAGAACCAACCTGTACATAGTACCGTGTTTCCTGAATTACAAAGTAGTTACACTAAACCTCCTCCCCACCCAGCCTCCCATTAGCTCAAACCCCGTATCAGCTGACAGAACAGTAATCAATGACTATGCAGTTTGGGTGATACATAATCCACGAAGTTCTGTATCTTGATCAGACTTTGCTATACAGGTACAAGAAGATACTTGGAAAAAAACCCCACAGTGTAGTTGAAGCTGCCTGGTTTACTAACTTTGGCCTCCGTCGAAAAAAGAAGCGCACTGTGCTTGTTTTAAGTCAACAAGCTGTTTAGGTTCAGCAACATAAATAATTTTTCTTGCAGATGAAAAATAAATCTGGTAAACAACAGTTAATTTTCATGTTAAACAGGAGACAGTTGAAAACAACCTAGAGATATGAGAAAATAACCTATAGATATGAGAAAATGTTTATAGCTGAACTGTTTTTCCATCACATGTGAAATGCTGTATTTACACCTAGTCCTTGAATTGAATTAAAATGTGACACTCTTAACTGCTGAAGTGAAACATGAAATTATTCTGGACTTGGTAGTTAATATGCAGCATCTTGATAAACATATATGAAATCAGGCTTGCAAAACTTGAGTATCTGTGAGACCAACCACAGAGGTTTAGTGTTTAGTTTCTTCTCTGCCTCTCTTCTTCTCTAAAACCATAATTCCCTTCTCCTTTATGGGCATCATGGTTCTGCATTTGCTGAAAGTCAGATCACGCGCTTTCCATGCAAGTACCTCTTTTAAAAATGAGTTCCCTCCATAGGCTCCTTAGGAGAAAGATTAGTCTTCTAATGCATTTCTTTCAAGGGATGGTTGGAACATTTGTTTAATCTGTATAAAATGAACACCTGTCAAATACTGAAACATTATTTATATAATAAAATCTTCTGGTACTAAGGAGACAAAACAAAACATGGTTTTCTCTTGTCCAAGAGATTATGTCAGTGTCTTTGAAACTCAGAGGTACTAGTGCAGTTGCTGCAGATGAATAAAATGTAGCGTCATGAGAATTGCTGCATTTTATCAAAAGGATGAAGTAGGTGTGATTGATGCTCAGTGGTTTTGCTGTTTTTCTGAAGAGAATTGTACTTAACCTGGGTTTTGGCTTCTTTCATTCATTAAACCACCTGTTTTTTTTTTCCTTACGTGGTCCAAGAGAAGACTTGGTTGGTACAAATGAGATAATGTAATAACAAAGTTTTGTCCCTGGGGGTAGAACTGGACGCTGTGCAGTGCTTCTCAGTGGGTTTAAACTGGTACATACTAAATTGATTGTTTTATTCTTTAAATGGAAAAGTGTTAGAAAATCGAGCCTAACACCCATTGTCTCTAGTGCTTTAAACTATGTGAAAAGAGTATAAAGTTTGGCTTATGTTTTGTATCTTCTTGGTCAGTGAAGGCAAATTGAGAAGTATGTGGAGAATCAAGAACACTGAATATTCAGGATAGTAATTGAAATTGGAGGTTTCGATAGAGTAACATTAAAAACTATGCAGGACTTATATGCTTCTGCACTGGAACAGGTCATCAGAAAACAACTGGAATTAGTTTGATGCAATGCACTGCAGTGTGTGTACATGAAAATTTTAGTTTGGATTAAAAATGCACTTACGAACGGAATCTTCTGATCCTCCCCTTTGATTTGTGTTGCGTAGCTGTCCCAGAGCATGCAAGAGGGATTCCTTTTGGGTTCAACTGGGCAGGAAGATAGGCCCTAGGAGCACATCAAATGTGTTCCGAGAACTGTCGAGTCCCTAGGATAAAATTAAAGTGGTCTGAAGTAAGCACTTGAAATCCGTATGATAGAGGCAGGTTTCACTCAGCAAATTCTGCTCTTATTTGTCCTGCATTCTGCTTTTATACATGTAGCTCTGTGGGTACTACTCAGAGGAAGCTCTATTATCTTCAGTTCTGGGGAGAATAAATAGGAAAGAAAGAGGTACAGGGGGAGAAGTTTGATACCATTGAACCTTCTGTTTCTAAATCTTTGAAGATAAAAGTATATTTTTTCTGATCCATATGTTTCAATATACTCACCATTTACACCCCAAAGTGAGAATAGTGTACTTAATTTTTTAAAAAGTTATTATTTTATTATGGTGGACTTCTTTTCCATTTTTTTCTCCTAAAGTTCAAGGTTCTTATGCAGACATAATTTCAAAAATCTAAGGCCTGTTCGCTCATTCCGCAATGCATGTGAAATAAAGGTGGACATAAATGTATTATATAATTGTATCACTTTTGACCATTAAGTTGCTGTAGTAACATCAAATTATGCTATCCTATAAATCTTCATTTTATTCTTAGTTATTTTCTTAAATAAAACTAAAATAAGCGACAGCAGGTTTTTATAGATATTAAAATAATGATTTAAATATTTGAAATTAAGCCATTTGGCTTTTTCCTCCCTTTTCTGTTCAATGTGATATAAATTGACATTTTTTGAGTTTGTTACTTTTGCCAGTCTTGGAGTATAAACCACTTCGCTGTCAAATTGGAGATGTATGTCAGAAGTTTGTGGCTTCTGGGAAAATATCATTCTGTGTTGTAAATACTGGTGACTCAGAAGAAATGACTGAAGCATTCAGAGACTGACACTTACGTTTGGAATTGTTTTGGTGCATTTAGACCTCATGAAACAGCTGAACAACCAGCAACTGAAAAGCCAATCAGCTCTGATGATAGGAAGCTTTTCGGTGTGTGTGAAATTGTGCAAAGTTCAGAGTTCTGTGAAGGAAAAAAGCTCAAATGTGATAGCCTACAGACTGTCACAAGGACAAGCTCTCGACTGAACACAGTGTGAATTGGGAACTGCTGTCTCTGGAAAGTGTACAAACAGAGCTGCAGTGAGGCTATTGCTTCTCTGAGCTGACCCAAAAACCTCTCTCCTATGCTTATCTGATTTCATTGTTGCATTTTAAAATCCTGTTGGCAGCAATCTGGCAATAATGAAACAAGTTTTACCTTTGGAGCTTCTTGGGACAGGAGTGAAAGCTTCAGAGCTGGTGGTTGCCCTGGGCAGTGGTCTTTGCTGCCCAATTTCTGTGTAGATAAAATAGATGCAATTTTAGGCCACAAAAATGTATAATATGCAAATGTTAAAATCAAAATGCAACTTTTATTTCAAAGGTTTGGGTCTACTTTTATACTGTTAATGCTTAAGTAGAAACATTGAACGGGTTGAAACTTTCAGTGAATAATATTTCTGTTGACAAGTTTGCTGTCAAAAACACTTTGTGTCTGCTTAAAATAGTTAAATGGAGAATAGAGTGAAATTACCTTCTGCTTCTCTTCACAGGCTGAAGAACAATGGCTTCCTTCAGCAACCTGACTATTGGCATTGCCGTTGCCAGTTTTACTGTATTTCAGCTCCTGTTCCATGTTTTAAGCTCTTGGGTGTCAACACGAATAACACCTGGTTTTAATAATCTCAGCCAAAAAAGGAAGATCGAATGGAATTCAAGGTAGAGTGTTCAAAACAGCAACAGCTACTGACCTACCTGAAATCATGGACACCTGAACCACCTGTGTGTGTATGTGTAGGACTGAAGAAAGCCTTGTTAGTTAAATGTCTGTTAAGATCAGAGGGCTGGCTCTAGGCACTGAACAAATTACGCATGTGAAGGGTTGAGGCCCTTTCATGGAAACACAGCATTACACACACTTGTACATTAAATGCTTTGTTAGACAGTGATGCCCAAGTGAAGGTCAGTAAAGAAAAGAGTGACTGCTGAGAGGTAATAAGCTGAAGGGATGCTCTATGATGCTTCTAGTAAAGAGAATAGATATAAAATTCTTTTCCAAACATATATGAAAATCAAAACTATTGCAATTTATTCTAAATCCCAGTGTATCCCTGGTCATGCAAAGCAGTTTGCTCTCTGTTCTCCTGGTGCTACTACATTTCAAACTGTTTTATATAAGTTAATGTTTTCCAAGGAATTTAATGAAGCTTTGGTGTAGTATTGAAGAGAGTCAGGTACATGTGTGTGGTGTTGGGGAAGGAGACTGCAAGAGGAGGAGGAGGGGGAAGCTATAGCATACACATGGTGCACATGCAGGAAGGACTGAGTGGAAACTCAGTCCAAAAACATTCCTCACTCCCTTTGTGTTTCTGCACTTCCATCAGTGGGATGGATCTGCCTGCATTACACTTGTCTCCTCAGATACAGGACTTTTAGAAACTTGTTTGACCCAGTGAATCTTTTAAGCCATAAAGGAAGTACAAGGTAGTAATTGAAAATGGGATGATCAGTGAGGTTTTATTTGCAACATACTATTCTGAAAGGGTATACATAGCACACAGGATTCTCCAGTTGAAATCAATTGGTACAGTATGACTTTGAGTAGCCTATTACAGCTTTAAAATATTTTTTCAGATGTTTCCCTAATTTAAAGCTGAAAAATGTGTACTGTATGGTTGTCACTGCACTCAAAATGCATTAGTTGCATTTCTATTCCTCCTCAGTGCAGTTTAGTATCTGGTGGATACTTTTAAAGTTGTTTCCATTGTTCTATGCAGCATTAGCAACTCAAATAGCCTTGCCCTTCCATTTGGCAGATGTCCACTTGCAGTGTTCTTAAAGGCACCATCTTGATTTCAGTTCCATCTTTGAATAATTACCTATCTGCCAGAACAACTGTGTAGGATGCCAGTTCACAGTATCGCTGCAGCTTAGGTTTATCTCTCTGTTACATTAACAATAGAGGTAGACAGGGAAAGTAAATGAAACTGTTTCCATTTGAAGCTGAACTATTGTCTGTAAGCCACATCAAATGGCCCTTGAATGGCATAATAGGCTTTATGAGAACTTACCCCATGCCTGGTAGCGCTGTGCTGGTGTAGTGCTTTGCATAATAACGTGAATTGTTTTACACATCACAAGTGTGCTGGAAATAAGCTGCTCTATAATCTCTGGGCTACTTTGTAGTAAGGTGTTTAACTGCTCAACTTGTTACAGTCCCCCAGACTATGTCTTTTTTTACCTCTTTGCACATTTTTTTTCCCTCGGGATTGATAGCAGGATATAGGTGTTAGGATAACACCCAACATAATATAGTGATATAGGATCACAACAGATGGGTTGTGATCCTGGGCTTCCTCCAGTTCTGGAGTTGGAAGGCATGAAACACAAAGCATAGTTCATCAAGATCTTGTGGATGTTGTA
Organism: Oreocharis arfaki; assembly: GCA_013398015.1. Taxonomy (NCBI): domain Eukaryota; kingdom Metazoa; phylum Chordata; class Aves; order Passeriformes; family Paramythiidae; genus Oreocharis; species Oreocharis arfaki. Next base: position 110,564 of record VZRR01012522.1, read on the forward strand.
ACTGAGGAGGGCATGAAGGGAAAGAAAGTCTAGCTGTGCTTGTGTTACTTCAGCTCTGCTAACCAAACACAGTGTTTTGTCAAACTGCCCTGTCACTCCAGTATTTCACCAAAATGAAGAGATACCTCAAGGAGTATCTTGCAAGTTCAGAGAATGCAGATGGGTATGTATTTATTCTGCAGAGCTCTGCAGGTAGAGACAGTTACTATGTCCCAGTAAAACCCGCTGGTTTCATTTAAATTATTTAAAAGTAGATGGTTGTTATTTTGTCCTATATTGAACTGGTGTAGGGAGTGCACACACAAATGATTCTGTTGGCAGTGCTAAGGAAACTGGCACAGAGGATGGTTATGCATTTTTATCAGCTCGGCTGGGTCTGGAAGAGGGCATCTGCCTGAAATGAGCTGTAGCATTGAAAATATATTGTTACAGCTTGGATGGCTTTGTAATCAAGCATTTGAGCTGCAGCTCTTGACTGTATTTTCCATGCTGTCAGTTTGTTCATTCTGATCTTCCAATAATTATGAACCAATAAAGTAATTGCTTCTGGCATCTAAACTATGCAGACACTCAAAATGAGTTAAAAACTATATTTTGTCCCAGATGTAGTATAACTGTTGTGCATATATTCCTGCAACCTCTCCTGTAATACACGCTTTTACTGCTATTAAGTAGTTGTGAAAAAATATATACATTCAGTAATAAAGGAGCAAGTCTGCAACTTAGCAGTACAACTTTTTTTGTTTGCAGCTTAATGAGGAGTTAAAGGATGTAAGCTTTGATAAAAATTTCAAGGAAATATACAGAGCTTGATAGCTTGACCTAGATTCCATATTAAAATGGACTGTTGTACTATTTCCCTTCTGCCGTCTTCTATGGAGAAGCTTCAAAGTCCAGGGTTAAGGAGGAAATCTGCTGCTTTTTCTTTTTTCTTTTTTTTTTTCCTTGTATTTTACCCCCTTCAAGTGCTCTACTTGTGTATAGCTCGTATTCTAAACACTAAGGTTCAGATAAACAGCCTCTTCAAAGACAAATTGCAACTGTAAACTAATGAGCTATATTTTAGGACAAATTTTCCTTCTTGCAGCATTATCCTCTCCTCAAGTTCAAAAATTCCAGGTATTTCTCAGATACTAATATTGCATGCTGTGCTTTGTTTTTAAAAAGAAAGAAAAGTTCCTAACTTTTTAAATCCTGTGTTGCAAGAGTAGACCTTTTAATTAAACTATTAATTATGATTAAAATTCTAGTGATTAAATTTTCTTCCTCTGTTAAAAGAAGAGATGGCAGGAGTGCAGTTTGTGCTATAATGGTTATTAATTATTCTCATCCAGCTTTTGACTACTCATATTATACTAATCTCCATTCATTTTCTGGAACACTATTGAAAAAGCTGCTGAAAATAGCACAGTGACACTCTTGAAACAAATTGTAAATACAGTCTCTTTTATGAAAAGTTACAGAATCTTCTATTGCCAATAGATAATAATATAACTTCTGGAAATGGAGTAGGGATTATAACCTTTTCTTTCTTTGCAAAGTCTTCTGCAGGAAGTAAGATTTTTTCTTCAAATCTTGCATGGTAGAGCTTAGGCTCCTGAGAGTGCCTTAAGGACATCTAAAATATTCATGACTTCCAAATACATGTATTCAATATGTACAAAGACAAGAATAATAACTAACAGCATCTGTACATTTGTGTGCATATTGTTGGTGCTGTGAATATGGTGTGAAGTGTTTCCAGTCACACAGCATTGAACTTGGTTCTCATCTTTCAAACAGTATCCGTGATTCACTACGGGTATTTTTTCACATAAATTTTTTTTCTTTCTAGTTACACTTGGAAAGTGGGAAAGCAGACAGCAGTTACACAATATTAGATGCAGCTTATAGCAGTGTAAAACCCGTGGCTAGAGGAGGAAGGTTACACGTTTTGGACCCACGCCTGTTACATTGTTCTATCTTCCAGGAATACATGTGGACTCAAAAGGGCAGGAGTGGCTCTGGCCTGTGTGCTGGCAGAAACCCTGCTGGGGCTTCTGTAAATAGATATTTCTCTGTATGTAAGTGCTTGTTAACATGTAGAGTTTATCTACACTGTGCATGCAGCCTGTATACTGGAGACTGTTGTCTTTGGGGGAAAAAAGTGTCCAATACCCAGGTAGGGACAAGGCAACTTTGATCACTCTGAGTTTGATTTTGTACTTGTCTTGTCCAATACAAAGCTGTGAGCTGCTGATTGATATCAACCTGTAGCTATTATACCTCAGGTACTCAGCTACAACCTTTTGTTACACAAGTTTTCTCTTTGAAAACCAGAATCTACTTCAAATGCACAAGAAATTCTATCTGAAACTTAAAATTTTTCATTTCACTTTCCAAACCCAAACTAGACTTATTATGGGTCTTTTAATTTGGTGCCTGAAAGGAGAAACCTGTTGTTGCTGGATTCCTGGGCTAATCTGAGTATGAAATGCATACAAATTTTCCAGCAAATAGGACAATGTAGAAAACATTTGTTAGAGAACCAGATGTCATACTGTTTTTAAGGATTCATTAATATTTGGAATAATTTGAGGAAAATTTAGAGCTCAGTTACTTTTAAGACTCTACTTTGTATATATAATATCTCCAATCCCACTCCAATCGAATAGATTCCTTCTTTTTGGCTGTTTTTCGCTACCTGTCATTGTGTAAGTGGTTGGATGTAGCATAGACAACAGATTGTCTTCCACAGAAGTATCGGGATGCAGTTGAGAATGCCTTTGGAAACATCCTATCTTAAGCACAGTATGAGAAGTTGTGAATGGCAGTACCTCCTTGTGACTGTGATCTCTTTTTCAGGACAGTGTCCACATTCCACGCCTTGGTGGTTGGAGGGTTTTGCCTATATATTTTATTGTACGACGACGCTGTTAATGCTGACCCTCTCTGGTAAGGCGTGTTACATATACGTTGTGTTTACGCAATAAAATAACATACTTGAGAAGAAAAAAAAGTAATCCTGCAGTGTATTAAGTCCTGAATGATTGTTTCATTTTCCATTAAAATATGCAGTTGTGATGTGTTAATTTTAATGTCTGCACTATGTGAATATTTGATAATTATTTTGTCAGTATTAATGTCTTAGTTCAGCGTGTCTCTGTGAAGTGGAATAGATAAAATACAAGCAATTGATTTGAAATAGCATATTAAATTACTAAAGAGTAAACTGTAACTGTAAGTCAGTATGACTGAAACTCTGTTATTTACAGTAATCATTTTAAAGTGAAATTGAAAAGCTGTAGGAGATCTGGTTATTGTATGTCTTTGTGGAAGTTATCCATTGAACCCTGCAAAGGGTTTTGGGTTCAGTGCAGAGAAAATGTGGTATTACTGTCAGGTAATGCCTGAAAATAGATACAGTAGATCGTAACAAAGACTGGAGCATTGGTAGGCTCCAGGGAAGCATCAGCATTGTATATGTACACATTTTTTGATGGTCTAGGACTTCTCATAAAACTTTTCCTATTTTTCTGTGTGTACTAGAGACTAGCTAACATAGATGATGTAGAAATTGTTTTTGTGGTGGTGAGAATCACATGGTAGAAAATGTGGAGGTGGCAGAGATAAGATAAAGAGAGGGAGAAGATGTAAATAAGTGGATTAAGTTGTAGCTTCATAGGAGAACAGGCTCTTTTTTATGACTGTTCACTTCACAGTCATTACAGTTTTTCAAGTTTGGTGTTTGATTAGCATTTTATATGACTCTGTATCTGCAAAGAAGTTTGAAGAAAGTCTTGTTTGTTCTGTCTGCCCGTGCATGTTCACGTGTAATTCCTTTGCCACACATACCTCCTTAGCAATCACCAAAGAGAGAGCTCTTCCCATTTGCTCTTTCAAGTCACTCCCTGTTTATCATTCCAAGCTCTTGCTTGCATCAAAACTGGCCTGCAAACATCAGGGCTCATTAATTCCATTGCACCTTCTATTTAAGGAGATAGATCAGGAAATCTGGAAGATTTTAGACTAAATTCTAAGTTTTCCATTTATTGAGATTAATTTAGGGGCCTAACATAGACTCTTCTTGAAGAGGTGTGACAGATGGACAGTGCAGCCATATATGCTGTTGAAGTGTTGGTTTAGAAGGCCTAGGGAGGGTTTGTTGCAAAATGACCATTCTTTAGGGAAAAAAAGAAGGAAAGTGAACCATTCCTGTCCCATCCAGTTAAGTCATGTCTACCATTATCAAGGAACCAATTTCATATACTCAGTTCTTTGCATGTTCTCTGGAGAATATGAAGGCTCTTGAGCGCAGGCTTAGTCTTGGTGGTGATGTGCTGAAGTGTGTTGGGAACACTTAGAACTTTAGTTATGATGCTGCTGCTGCAGCTGGGATCTCTAACATGAGGGCTCTGTGTAAAGAGTTTCTACTAAAGTTATGAGACACATCTGTCTAGGCTCTATGTTAAAGCTAAAGAAGCACTCAGCCCACAACCTATGTAGCTCATGAAATCAGGTTTTGAAGCCATTGGAAAATGTTCCCATTTCAAGCAGTAGTTAATAGAGCCTCTATGGCCAATCTTAAGAGATGGTGTGAGCTCCAGACTCTCCTGGTAATGATTTTTCTTCACCTAGCAGCAGAATTCCGGTTTTGTGAGTCCTGCTTTCCTGTAAACTACCCTCTCACTGAGGGAAACAGTTTTAGACACTAAAAAAGCTTTAGAATTTAGTGATCAGATTGTAATAATACGGTAAATCTCTTCCACTGTTCCTTTTCAATAGGATTAAGAAAAAATAGTTAAGTAATAGCATTCTACTGTGTTCTTGCTGAGGCAGACTTTTACTGGAGTTGGCTGTAAGCACAGTTAGGTTCCTCTTTTCTGGAAAGGTTTACAACAAGGCTTACTGTCACAGCTTGTCTTGAGCAGTCCACATTTTATTAATCTGTTGACCTGTCACTTGAAACTCAATTCATATTTACACAAAACATAGCTAGATTAGTTGCACAACTTAATTTAAAAATTAAGTTACAATCCTTATGCCAAGGAAAAAAGACTCGCTTACCCAACTCCTTAAAGTAGGAATGCACAGAGGACAGTGGAGGGAAGAACAAACATTGCTTGCTGTAATGTGGATGCTTCCCTTTCTTGAGCCGCTTTCACAAGTTTGGGTTTGTTGAACATTCTAGAGAAACTGAAGTTGTGTGTGCCCTACTAAGAGCTTTGCCTGCTGAATGTTTGGCACCAAAAGGGAAGGGATAGAAGGTGTGGAAACTACGCTGAAAAGCATTTCTGCTCAAAGGTTTTTTGGTTCCAAAGAACTGGCAAATAATTCCTTTCCTGTGTCCTTCTACTCCGTTTATCCCTGTAAACATCCATATGATTATGAATATGAAAAGCACCAGCTGAGCAAGATATTTTTATCATCTTTACCAAAGTTTTAGCACTGTCAGAAAACAAAAACGGAGACACAGAGTGTCAGTTAAAGGGCTAAGAGACACTGACTGGGCTGTTCCCTTCTATCCTCAGTTTCCTGAGAAGCCAGCTCAGACTACTTGCTAGAGATTTGAACTGATACCCAGCAAGGCATTTGGGGCAGTCTCTATGCCAAGGCAAGGGTTGATCCTGGTTAGGGTAGTTAGTAGATGTCCTTTATCTGGGTGGAAAAGGAATCTACTTTTATGATTAGAACCCTTCTTAACTAGATTGCATAATATCTTACTGATGAGCCAAGAACAATGTGTCCTGATGGACTTTGTGTTTGAGATGTGTATGTCCTTTGCAAATTAGGCTGTAACTATGTATTTTTGGTGTGTTTACAGGGGTGACCCTTCAATTGTGCAGCTGAATATTGCTATTACCACAGGCTACCTCATTTCTGGTAATTATGCAATGTGTATATAACGTGCACAACCTGTTTATTTATATTGAGTCACTCTATCTATATGTTTATACTGAGCCACTGTGGTGAAGATGTGATATGTGCATACAACACAGTTTCTACTGCGGCTTTTAACATTGCTAGTGGATTTGTGGGTTGTGGTGAAATCACAAGACCTTGCTAGTGGATGTGAAAGATGGAATATCTCTCCAAGCACTGAGGAAATGCCACTGTGTGGCTTTGTGATGGTTTGATGTGCAACCACCAGCTCCGGCTCAGTTTTGTCCTTTGGCTAATTGAGGTGTTAGAGCAGTGCCCTTAACTCTCTTCATTGTGCCTGCAACTCGTAGTTCTTCTATCATGAGTTTCTTCCTGTGACCTCAGGATGCTGGCAGAAGAATTTTAGTAACCCTCAGTACAAGCTGAGGCAAATGATGCCATAGGATCCTGCCTGCCCATCTTTTAGTCTCACTTTAAACCAAACTTTAGTCATGTATAAAACATGGAAATTTTTTATTTACTAGGTATGTTATTTATTCCTACATATGTTTTGTGTTCTTAATTTTGCTGTTAACTACAATTGGCATGGGAATTTTGCTACAAAATGCTTTGGAGCTTTCTTTTATGCAGTGTGGGGATAATACTGGCTTATCAAAGCAAAAACTTGTGACTTGGACTATTTTCAGTGAAAACTTCTCATGTTAGGATGAAGTCTCTGGTTGGAGACTGGGCCATGGACTTGCTTATCTCATAGTAGATTTCTCAACCCAGTGGTAATGATAATCTGGTGATCAGCATACTCAGTTAAACTGTGCATTAGTTTAAGTGTCTGCTTTTTTTCATAGCTTCTTCTGCCATGTTTAAATTAATCAGTATCTATTTTTGAATAATTATACATTAAACTTTCATTATGAATTAATGAATGCCTTTGAACAGGCATCTCAACCTGGCCACTCATTCTCTTTCACTTCCCTATATAGCTGTTTAATTATTAATAGGAAGTGAAGCAGCTATGTCAGATGATGTAGAGCCCCGCCTGAGGATAGCTCATATAAAAGAGATCAAGGGACACTGGCCTTAAGAAAGGCACAGGGGTAAATTCTTTGATTTGGAACCTTGCTCAATAATAATCCAGTCCAAAGTACTCATTTGCAGAACGTAGGGACAGAAATTGCTTGTTCCAGTACAAAAAAGAAAATCTTCTGAATTCTCAGACCATCATGGGAGAAGAAAGATTTTTTTTGTTTGTTTGTTTTTGCTTTGTTTTATGTTAAAGCTTTCTTTATAACACTTATTTGGGTCTGCTGTGTCATTTTTGAAGTATTTGGAAAATTGGGATTAAATAAAGCAAATATGCTTCTTATTCCAAATGCCTCTTGCAAAATATTTTTGGTTAAATGGTTCTCTATTTGCTAATAGAACTACTTTTTGATTCAGAGGTTCTCTGTAATAGCATTTTTTGCATGTATTCGTATGTTTGCTATGCCCCCTGGAGACCCTTCTGCCTTTTTTTTTTTTTTTTTTTGTAATGTCATTTGCTCCAGATTTTTGGGGTTATAAGTGTGAAGTCACTCTGAGATTCAGGATCCACCTTTTCCTTCCAATATACTTGGGCTAAAGTTATTGCCCAAGTCTGTGGAAGGTAATCATTTATGGAAATTGTTAGGAGAACACTGTTGCTTAATGCTTTGACTGAAGTAAAGTCTTTATCCTAAAGAGGTTCTCTTCAGAGTTCATTAATTCAGACGATTTCTACTGATGCCATATCTTGGTATATCTCTAAAACTTAGAAGAACTATTCTGAGCTCAATGGTTGCATAATAAATAGTTCTTTATAGTTATTTCTGTTCTCTTGTAGATCTTTTGCTTATTATTTACTACTGGAAGGCAATTGGTGACAAATTTTTTGTAATACATCACTTGGCAGCTCTGTATGCTTACTATTTTGTATTGGTAAGTGCTGTATTTTCTTGTAACATAAGCAGATGAGATTAAAGACAAAGCTTTTATAGACCTCGCTTAATGTTGAAAAAAATTTTCATTGGTTAATGAAAGGCATATTTATACTTTGAATCACTATTTTTAAATGTTTTTATCAGTTGTTTGTGGTAAGTGCATGCCTTTTCAATGTTACACTCCAACAAAAATATGTAACTTTGTTGAACTTAAAAACTCGTCTCGGTTTTTGCTGTAAAGAGACTTTGACAGAAGGACTTTTCATATGATTATAGAAAAGGGTTTTAAATAAAACCACAAGCTTGAATATTTAGTTGGAAAGTTAGAAGGAAATGGTTTCAAGTGGTTATGTTCTGCTTCTGTCTCCCAGGTAACAAGTGACAGGATGAGGGGAAACAGCCACAAGTTGTGCCGGGGAGGTTTAGTTTGGATAGCAGAATTTCTGCACTGAAAGGGTGGTCAGGCAAGTGTCCAGGGAAGTGGTGGAATTACCATCCCTGGAAGTTTGAAAGGAGTGTGGATGTGGCACTTGGGGATATGGTTTAGTGGTGAGCACACAGTGGGCAGTTAATGATTGGACTTGATCTTGAAAGTCTTTTCCAGCCTTAATGATGTTTTCCCTGCCTACTGTGTGAATCCCAGGCTTATAAAATTAAAAGTGTTGAATTGCCAGATTACTGTCAGATTTCCCATGTAATGGTTTAAAGGGGCTGAAGTACACTGACAAGTAAATACTCTGTTTCTGGTTGAAGATAATTACATCTACTAATATTATCATGGATGAAAAATGAATTAGAGCTGAATATTAGCTAAATGAAAATAGCACTACCAAGGCTAATCCCCGTTGCAGAAAATTCATTAGTTGTTTCTGGAGGAAACAGAAAGCATAGTGTTAGTGTGAACTTCTTTTAAAGCATTTATTACTACACGGATATAGCTCTGCCCGTGGATGTCAGTGTGTTACTCTCCGTCTGTTGTCTTCAGAGAAAGCTACTCCTAAGTAGGTTATTTCCAAATTGCCTTTTGAGGATAGGAAAGAATTTGGTTGAACACACAGATTTTCTGTTTGGTGTAGTGCAAACTGACATGAAAAGCTTGAAGTAGTGGGTATTTGCTTGCTTGATGGGGGAAGGTGGAATCATGACACACACTCCATAAGCTGTTGAGGAAACCTATGGAAATTAAAATTCTCCAACCTTTTCATCTCTACATCTGCAAACTGCTGCTTACCCAGCCATTGTGTAAGTGGGTACTGTTTCCAGCACAACCATTTGATGAGGCAGATCAGAGGCTGTGCTGTGTCACTTGGAGGAAAGTGCTCAGCTGGAGGGGTGTGGTGCCAATGTGCCACATGGAGCAGCTGTGCCCGGCTGCCGGCCCACGGGCACGGCAGGGACCTGGCAGAGCCGCTGCAAGGGCCGCCCCTGCCCTCTGCAGGAGAGAAGAAAGGGCTTCACGTGCCCTTCCCGCTGTCACATGAGAGCTGAGAATTCCTCTTCGCTTTCCCAAAATACATTCCTAAAACAATGCAGGGAGATTCTTCTTCAGCGTACAGTGTTTCTGTGGGCTTGCTTAAACATCGAAAAATCAAAAATATTTATAATTCTTTTACACAGTAATACTATCATGATAATTAATAATCTGTGACTACTTGTGCAAGTCTTCTCTAGTTAGCTTTCCATGGCCATTTAACAGTAGGGCTTATAAAGGTTTATTTGAAGTAAGAAGCTACCGATTGGAGATACCTGAAGGACAATTGCAGCTTTTGTGATAAAATTTGTTTTGAAAGTGCCAGAAAGGTGGCCACAGCTGGCAAACTCAGTTTGATTGAAGTTGTTGAGATGATGTATCATTCTGTGTACATTTGGAGACTCAAATGTGGATGTCGCATCTACATTGTTGATTTGTGTATGTCTGTTTTGTTTTGCTAACCAGAGCAAAGGTCTCCTGGCTTATTTTGGAAACTTCCGTCTGCTTGCAGAGTTCTCCACTCCTTTTGTCAATCAGCGGTAAGTGGTTAGGGAGTTTTTCCATAGTTCTTTTAGAATTTAATCTGCATTATTTCTGTCACTTAGGAAGTCTTTTTATAGTTGTTGAATGTCTGCTGAGAGGGAATATATATATATATTGAACTAAGGATTACTATATGAAAGTGTTTTTTGCTATGAAAACATTTTGCTGCTATAGCTGCAACAGTATAACTAATTATTCATCCCCGAGTTCCTTTTTCGATTACACCAGGCTTTGTATGAAATGCCAGATTTTATGAAAATACCAAACAAAAAAGTTCACAAATAAAATATCATTTATTAACTTCAGTATATTCATTTAATTGTTATAAAAAAGCCATCTTCAGTATGGATGTTTTTTCTTGGTATCATGGACCAGGAAAAGAAGCAAGATAATATTGTCATCAGGATCCTAGAATGGAATTGCATTGCCCTGTATAACTTGAAGTCTATTTTCCAATATCCCACACATGTAGCTCAATATTAATATATGCATATTAATGTCTAGAATAATATAAATATATATTCTTTATTTGCTTTCAAAAATAGTTTTGTGTTTTGGGCACTTAAATATATCTGAAATGGTTAATCTTCACACCTGTGATTAGAGAAGAAAGGGGCAGAAGATTTTCTTGCAGAGTTGGAGTCTGCCCTGGCTGCTGGCTCAAGTGTTTCTACCTGATTTGCTGCTGTGTCAGATGAGGAGGATGAGAATGCCGCATACTGCAGCAAGGGGAAAGCTGTCATTGGAGTTTCGTGGTGCTGTGGGGAGAGTGGCCTCTCTCCTTATTCTGTAGCCACCAGGACCCAGCTGGGGATAGGGATTTGCCCAGAAGGACTTCACCTCAGGTGTGAGGGGTACAGAGCAGTGCTGCAGTCTTCTCCTCTTCCTCCAATTTTTTGCAATGTAGGATGAGAACTTTCAGTGTATCTGATGTCTTTTTCTTACTCAAGCTTTTTGGAGTGTATTTCTGCTTTACTGCTTCTACATGTGTGGCATCTGTTTTCTTTTCCAGAAGTCTGGTAGGGAAAGGATAAGGCGAAGAGAAACTGTGTTCCTCCTGCAGACAGGCCATTGCCCATTACTGCATTGCGAGTGAAACTACTGAAGTGCTTTATGACACTGTAGCATTCCTCAGAGCTCTTACGAATAAAAGAGATTGTGCTGAGATCCCTTTTGAACACTAGTTTGGTAAACTCAAGCTTACAGGAGGAGAGGGTGGGATAATGGAGCTCTCCAGAGGCTGCTCTCCTCTGCCCCAGTGCAGTTGAGCAGATTAGTCTGTTGTAGCCTGTGCTCTGTGTGCGGAGAAACTAAAGACTAAATAAATGCTTCTTCAAACTTAATGAAGAAAAAAGGTTTTATATTGATACTCATGCCCTAGTGAGTGGCTGTTGTCCCAGCTTCTACCAAGATAGGATTGGGTTCAGGTGGGTTCCTACACTGATGCTTACCTTTCGGACTGTGGTGTTAGGAAGTACTGTGGTACATCTGACTCTAAAAGTAATTTATCTTATACTTTTAAAATGCCTATGGTGAGATTATGGGTCTTTGAATACTGACATTTAGCACTCTCTCAGAAAAGCAGAAATTGCTGCAGGAGATAATAAAGTCCCTTGCACTAAGGGATGTCATCTCATTAGTGCATGATTTTTTTTCCCATTAAATTTGAAGTGAATCAGACCCTTAAGACAGTAAATAGTGGATAATGATAACTACTTACATTATGTTTCTTGTTTGCATTCTTAGCTACCAAAAGAGCTCTTCTTAAAATATAAAAAGATATTCTAATCTCAGAACTGTCTGTGTATTTCCTGTCTGTGTTGTTAGGGATCTCTAATTGGAGGTTGTCTCCATGCCAAGCATTTAGATCTTTTAATGTTAGTATCAGCATTTATGTAATTAATTCTGAACTATGTGGGTAAAATTGTAATGGTAACTGTTATTTACAGACTTTATTTTTTTTTTAAATTTGCTGGGAGAGGGATGTTGCTAAACAGATGTCCAATTATCTATACTGGCATGTTGCAGTATGTTTGAAAACCATTTTTTACATTATTTTTTGATTCTGCATTGTATGCATCATTGAAAGTAAAGGCTTTGATTGTCAATCTGACCAAACATATCAGGTCTTTCTCTTCATCATGCCAGTAAGTGTTTCTGTGGTGAGGTATCCTGCTTCCAGGCTGGACTGCCACCTTCCAGTGCCCGGATTTTAATTGGCCTAGTTGCGTGCTTAATAGATTTCTAGAATGTTAGAGCTGGGTGTCTGGGAAATATTTTTAGTGTATTTATAATTACCTAGGTTGTAACCTCTAGGTAATTAAATTAAAAATTACTTTTAAAACCAATTTTAGAACTGTTTTTTGTTAAATAATTTTAGCTTTGTATCTTATTGGAAAAAATCTGATTATTTCATTCTCTTTCCTATCCCTTATTATGAATACAGTGATTCAAGTTATTTTGGTCTGGTCCTGTCTGCCATTGCTGCACAAATTTTACTTGTGTTTATTCTGGTTTAAGTGCGAATAACAAAGGGTTAGAGGAGTTTGTTGTTCCTTTTTCAGCCCTCAGGTTCTGTGTGCTAGGAAATGGATAAGTTATGCCTGGCTACTGAGGAATAAATATGCAAGAATTCTTTTTTAAAAACCATTTCTGACGCAGTAGTAGATGGAGAGGCAGTTTTAGATTTATCTTTTTCATTGCATAACATTCCAAGTTGTAACATGATCAAGAGTTTCCAATGTCTGGTTCTGAAAATGTTCTGGTTTTGAGCTGAACGGAAGCAGTCAGAAAATCTCAATTATGAGAAATTAGAGCTCTATCTGGATTACCAAATCCAAATGCAATTTTAGAGTTGCTTTCAGTGAGACCAAGAGAATTTTAGCTGCTGTTGGTATGAACTATAATAGCAAGTAATAAATATGTCTTTATGATTTTAAAAGATAGTTTTATTATTTTATAACACAATAGTCACTGAAAGGCACTCTGGTTGTCAGCTGGTTTACAATTCATACCAGGATTTCCTGTGTGTTATTCTGCAATATCCTGGATATCATACACTGCTTAAGTGGTGGGGAAAAAAATGCAGCCAAGCAGAAGAATTTGTAACTAAGCCAAGACAAAGTGCCATAATTTAGAAATTATAAAGGTAGAAGCAATTAATAAATGATGAGTTAAAAATAAACTTGAAGTAAAATAATTTTTAATGAGATTGCTTCAAGTCTGCCTGGTATTTGTGAACACTTCTTTTGCAGGTGGTTTTTTGAAGTACTGGGATATCCCAAATCTTCAAAGGCCAACATCATCAATGGTGTGCTGATGACAGTTGTGTTCTTCGTGGTGAGGATTGCCGTCATGCCTGTATATTACAGCCATGTAATTTCTTCATTTGGAACAGAAGGTTTCCAGAGATTGGGATTTGCAGCCCAGAGTGCCTGGATGATCTCAAGTGTTGTCTTGGATATTATGAATGTGATGTGGATGATGAAAATTGCAAAAGGATGCTACAAGGTCATTTGTCTTATTGGACAGGAAGAAGCGAAAGCTCATAGAAATGGAAAATCTGCCTAGAAATCATACATAAAATGAAATTTCTGCTATGAAAATAACTTGGGTTCACTGAAACAGTGCACATTTCTGCCATGGAATGCTCCTATTATGGAAACAAGGTATTACCTCTGTACTGACCTTACTCTTTCCCTAGCCACACTGCCTGCACGCCCAGGGCCACGCTTTGCGGATCCTGTCCAGTGAGGAATAAAAGCAAAAGCTCTCCCAGATGAGTTCCACATGCCTGTTCTAAGCAGTTGCAAGCATCAGAAATTAGAAAGGAGCAGACTGGTTACTTGCTTATTGTCCACCAGTGTGTTCAAAGTGTTTCTCTCAGGTTTCTCTGATTAAAATGTTTTATAAATCCAGTGAATACTGACATATCTGTTTTTTAGAAAATGAAAAATTCCCCAAACTCCTGATATGGTGCAATTTTCCAGGCACGTTTCTATGTTTTCTTCTAGGAATTAACAATCAAGATTTCATTCTTGACAACTTTTTAATTTTTGCAAGACAAACAAAAAATTTGGCTTTGATTCTGTGAAGTCTTTTACTGCTTTTTGTTCTGCCTTATATGAATGCAAACCATTTTGGGAAATTTATGAGACAATTTTATCTAAAATGCTGTATTATAAGACCACGTGATATCTTAAAAGTTGTTAAAATTCTTGTTTTGATGGGAAGTATTCCCATTTGCTGTGCTAGGTTACAGGTAGTAGTACATCTAAATTCCCCATGGAACTTTTTTTTAAGTTAATATGGTAGATGATGTGTGGAAATGGCATAATTCTTACTGAAGTGCTTTTTCCTTTGCTGCTACTACCTTTGAGAAGGGCTGCAGTTCCTCTCAGAGTATTTTTAACCATTGGCTATTTGGATTCAAAGTTTAATTGCAAAGAAAAAAAAATCTTCTGTATAACTTCAGCAATACTTTCTTCTTTTATCACAGAAATGACTTATTTGATACAAAGTGTTGAGGGTTTTTGTCACATTTTCCTTGTTAATCAAGGCAGAAACCTGAGGTGTTGACTAAAAGCGCTCTTGAATTAACTGTGCCAAACTCCTCTAAAGCTGTATGGTAATTCTGCAGAAGGAACAGTTGACCTCTGCAGACACAAAACTTTTTTTTTTATACCACACATTTGTCAATAGGTACTCAGTTCCTCCTTCTGTGAACTTGAAGGCTTGGAGGTCATCAGAGAGGAATCTTACCATCTAGGAATAGTTTTAAATCTCATTTATAATACAATTTGAGGAAATTCTGAGTTCTGTTTTATTTTAAATGATTTTGAGAGCTATATTTACGTGTAAATTTGTTTTGTTTTGCTTCTTGTGACCAGAATTGGACTGATTAACTTCTGATTTTTTTTCCTTGGTGTAGATGTGCTAAAAGCATCCATTTTCACTGAGACTTCAGCACATATCCCAATTATTGTAGCAAGCTGTTAAAGCAATTTCTTTTTAAACAGAAAGATAGCATATTTACCCTGTGTTGGGTGATTAGTCCTGTTCCTGCTGACTGAGCTGGGTGACGTGAGCTCTCCCCTCCCTAGTCAGGGGTGTGAGTGCCCCGTGCTGCCCTCCCTGGTGAGGGACTCGGCATTCCCCTCTACCAGAAATTGGATGTAAGACCCAAGAGGACTGCATAGGCTGAAATGCCTTTTAACCAAGGCAGCTGCAATGAGTTTAGTTTCCCAGTTAAAATGCTGTCAGGGCGTGTTGTTTGGACTTGTGTAAAACGCACTTTTAAAAGCCTAGTTCCATTGCTCAGCTGGGCAGGCTTTTTTCTAAAACAGTTTCCCAATCCTGCCTTTTTAAGGGAGGTAGCAAGGACTGTTAGTACTTGTGCTTTTTGGATCCCGTGGTTATTACTACTTCACAGTATTAATACAGACAAAAGATCTGTTTATGCCTTGGGAGAGTTAGCAATTAATCTGTTGAGCTGTATGATCTGAGTGAGCGCAGTACCTCATTTGGGTACCAGTAAATCCACAGTCTGTGAGAGCTGATCCTGTGACTTGCTTTGCTCCAAGAAGTATACTCTCTTTTATGCTAATATGCAGAACCAGGTATCTTTTAAAATGTGATTTCAGTGTACTTAATGCAGAATTGTAAAAAGGCCGTGTTTCTACCATCTTTATGATTTAAAGATGCATATGAAATACTCTTTTCTTTGCTTTTTAAATCACAAGATCCCTGTGATTTAACAGTTTTGTAATAGCTTGTTCTTTTCTAAAATAAATTGAGTAAATTCAAACATTTTGGAGAATTGTGCTTGAAAGTAGAAGTCTTCTTTTAGGGAAGTAGGATGAGAAAATTGAGAAGATGATTTGGAGCAACTCTTAGGGTGATAACTCATGAAAAGTATCTGAAATTTATAATTTCTTAGCATTGATTTTAATATTTCAGTATTTTAAATATTTTGTTCTCAGTAGAGGCCATTCATTAAAATGGTCTGCTTCTTCCACATCTAGATAGACTTGTGTTTGATAGGGAAAAAAAGTCAAGTAAGTCAAGCTGTAATAAAATAAATGTTAAAACTAGATTTAGAAACAAAAAACAATCCAAAACTCTGCACACTACACTTTGGCCAACAGTCCGGAATTGAAGGGCAGTGGGATAATTCTTTCAGAACAGCTAGTATTTTGGATTGCTGCAAAAAATTAGTGTAATTAAAAATTTATTTTGCAATGCATTAGCTTCAAATTTTATAATTTTTTAAAAAAGTTATTACAGTTATGTCCTGATGCATCAAAAGAAAATTTTCTTACGGAAAAAAACTGTTAACAGCTGTGGTTTCAGCAAGGACTTTAGTAAACAGGCAGCAAAGTTGTGATGTATGGAATACAGTAGTATATAGGGCACTTTTTACCTGCCATTAAAAGCTTATAATACAGCAAATTAGATAGCTGTGGCACCCATTCTTAATTGCACTTTATTAATTTAAAAAATGTGGTGAAATATTGATGAAATTTAATGGTGTAAGCTTATGTGTTTGCTTTTTTTATGCAAAAAAGTAAATGCATGATAACTAGCATCATAACAAATGCTTTTGAATGTAATATCTTATTAGTGGCTTAAAACTTCTATTTTTAACAGATGCATTGTAAAAGCAGACTCTTGGCATGTCACCAGGTGTCTTTTCTGTGGGCATATCAAATGGAAGGAGTGACTCTTGTAAAAAATGTTCTTTTTCTTTTCTTTTCCTTTCTTCAATACCAGGTGACAAAATTAGCTCGCTGATCATGGGAGAGATTATTTGTATCGATTAGGCTGTATGTAGAAATGCAAGTTACCCTTTTTTATGGCTTTAGTTTTTCATCAAAAGACGAGTAAATACCACTTTCAGAACTCTACAGGAGAATGGTAGGTCAGGTATTCTGTATTTGATTTGTGGAATCAGTACTTGCAGAGAGGAATTATACTTGAAATACTCATTTTCTCAGTGAGTGTTTCAGTGGATTTCAGTGGAGAGTCTCACACAACAGAGATGCTGTATGGGTCATCTGTGTGAATTCTTTAGTGATAAGAATTACAACTCTGAAGCCTACTCTACCTCTGTAAGTACATGCTATCTTGACTGAGCTCAGTAATTTAGTAATTTAATTGCTTAAAAAATATAATCAATTGAATAATGAAATATATGCACAGGAAAATGAGGGGCGCTGACTTCACATATAAATTCTTAACAATTCCAAATTTTGTACTAAAGTTTATTCAAAGTTAAATTAGTTACAGTGTTTGGAAGAGAATTACTTCTTTCTTTACTTAAAATGTTGTGGGAGAAGATTACTCATATTGCAGAGCTAACGTTACCCTATGGGTAAAAGCTTACACGAGTGAGCAAATGCTGCATTCAGGCAGGTTTAAAGAGGAGAGGAGGAGGAGACTTTGAGTACACATGTAGAGATCCAGATGTCTTCCTACTGCTGTGGCTGAGACAACAGCAGACTGATACGTAGCAGAAAGGTTTAGGTGTTTCTGTGTCTCTGTTAGCAATGGAAAATGACACTTTATTCTTTAAGATTTTCAAGCAGTACAAAATGGAATACCAGTTGTTGATTACTGTATGAAGAGGACTTCTTCTCATGGCCTTGTGTGTGTTTAAGCATATGGATGTACAAGCTTTCTGTAAAAGACCATTTAATAGAGAAGTTTGAAAAATTGTTTTGTGATGCTCCTGCTGAGCCATTCAGAGGAAAATAAAGGGCTGCTTGACAATTACTCCAACTTAGGGTCTGGTGTGGTGCTGGCTGCTGCTGAAAGCCATCAACAAAGCAAACAGAAAGAGACTAGAATTTTCAGATGAAAAAGTGCAAGTGTAGAAGACTTTGAAATGTATCACAAGCCCCTTTGATATTTTTAACAGCCTGCTGTACAACAGCATTATCTGGCTACAAGGAACTTCAAAAGGGAAAGTTTGTTCCTGGTCGAATTTCTCTGTCTATGGAATACAACCAGAAAAAGAACAGTACTATCAGCACTCGTTGCTTGACGGCAGTCAAATGATAATAGTGATAATATTTATGAACTTTTAACCTTTATCCAAACCTGGATAAAATCTCTGTTAGACAGGTGAAAGTCTTAGGATTTTCTGAAAGCAACTTGAAAGTTGTTTTTATGGCAGAGAAGATGAAATATGTGCTCCCTGGGTTGTTTAGAGATCTGGGATTAAGCATCAAGTCATACTTTTGGATGGTAACACTTGGTAAGGTTTCTTATCCATTAAAATTTTCTACTAGCTACCTCCTTTGACATTCTTGTTCTATTTATAGTAACCAAGCACTTTATAGCTCAGTAAAGAATGGAAGGTAGCTATGGAGAATAAATTGTACTGTTTGGTATAAGACATATTTTGGCAAAATTTCTTCTGAGAACAATTTCATTGTGTGATGTCCTGCACTGAGAGGGCATCTGTTTATTATGAAGTATATACATTTTTAACCTAGTTGTAAGTAAAAGGTGTCTTTAAGAGAGTGAAGTATGAAGAGTTCAGCATGGCTTGGTATCGACCATATATAATGATTCAGTGTGCTATTTATAACTTCCTACTTACTGAAATTGAAAATATAAAAGCAAATAAAATATTCTGTATTGTATCTTTATTTTTAATCTATGGTTGGGATGTCAAACATTGTACTTGTCTTGTGGACAGGACATGCTTTTATGAGCCTATAAATATTTAAGTATATGAGAATCTGCACCCAAATGGAACATGTTGCATGTAAATTGTCTCCTAAGTTTTTAAATTTTGGTATTTTAAAAAATTTGCTAGGTTTGAAAGCAACATTTAAATATTAATACTAAGCTGTAATACAGAATACAAAATTTTGAATGCAATGTGGTTTTGTTTATAGTAATCCTAGTTCCAGTTTCACAAGAAAAATCCATCACATCATAGGGGGAAGGGACGAAAAGGGCTAATCATGAGCTCGGCTATATAATTTGCACACTTAATATGCACACATCCAAATATCCTGGATTTGCTTCTAGCATGCATTTACCAAACAGTGTTTTCTTCAATTTTGACAGATACCTATGTATGTAGAATAAGCACAGCTAACCTGTTATAAAATCAAATTACAAAAGCTGTTTGGAACAAATGAGTTACAAGTTAGGAAGAAGTAATGGAGCCTGTAATTCAAAAACATTTTTATAATCTTCTAAGAAGAAACTTGATGAGTTTATCTAACTTATGTGCAGAGCAAGGACGAAAACTGTAGATTCTGGTAAACTGATTTCTGGTAAATCTTGACAATCTGGTTTCTAGTAAATTCTAATACTGTCACAAAATGTCAGGATCACATTATTAAATTCAACTAGTAATGTGACCTGATTGTAGGTGCAATCCTTATCATGGCACAAGAACTTAAAAATGCAATATAACAATTCTGAAGATTGGTGATAAAAGTAATCCATCATAGTAAGGTGAATGACTAAGTGTTATGGGTTTAAATTTACTTTTTATTATAAGAAAGAATCTGAATTATTTGTTAGCATTTCAGTGATATTGTAAAGCATTTCTGTATTTTGTTTG
Organism: Oreocharis arfaki; assembly: GCA_013398015.1. Taxonomy (NCBI): domain Eukaryota; kingdom Metazoa; phylum Chordata; class Aves; order Passeriformes; family Paramythiidae; genus Oreocharis; species Oreocharis arfaki. The sequence continues at coordinate 129,981 of VZRR01012522.1, forward strand.
AACAGTTTAGGAGCTTGCATAAAATTATATTGGCTGATTTTTTTTTCCCTTTGATATATGCAATAATGTCAATAAGCAATAAATTGCATGTTGTATGCAAGGTATTGGTACTTCATAATAAAGGAAAGGAACAGTTTCTTATTTTGTGAATTTTTCTTTCTTCATATCATAAGAGCTTATGTACCTATAATGAGTGCATCACGAAAGAACAATTTTTGGGGGGTTCAATTCTGAAACAACTGGCTTTCATGGTATCTTGAGATTTCATGCTGTATCTTATTTATTTTAAAGAAGGCGAAGATGAGTGTATGAGGTCTGAGCCACACTATTGCTCAGGTGGGTGGACTTCTCAATGCTGAAGTTCTTTGTAGGACATCACTGGGGCCAGGAATGTAACTTAAACTGCAAGTTTTTGTTTTGTATTGGGTAAGAACTTTTGGATTTGACAGTATAATTATATTGCACTGTCTTGTAATACCACGTGTCAGGGCATAGGCTGGACAGTTGTCTGAAGGCTCTGAGGATAAAGAGCTGCTGTTGCCAGCGTAATATAAATGGGATGCACTACACAGTCCCTTACTGAATACTAAGATGGGCAATTCAGTTCCTCAGTATGGCAGTTCCTAGGTTCTATACGTGCAGTGAACATATGCACGGAAGCATGAATTGTGTGGTAAAGCCCAGAGATTTCTTCGAGCATCCTTAGAGATTGCTGCTGTTTTATATCTTAACCAGTGGCTTCCAAGCACAGGAATTACTCATGTTTCTTTGTGTTTTCTTTTGTGTTATGCAATGGTTAAATTACTAGAAGAAAACACAAAGCAGTCCAGTGTTTTTAATTTTTTCCTCTCATCTTTTGAAGGGTATTTAGTTGCATTTGTAAATTATATACTTAGGGTACTAATTTTACACTGCTAGTGTAGTAAACTACTCATTAACTAGTTGGTCTGTTAGAAAGTGAGTGGGAATTTCTGGAAACAGACATTCCAACTGCTTGAGGAAGGACAATGGGGCTTGGTAGGAGGCTTTCGTATTGGCACTAGGCAGCTTTTAACACTGAATGGTGGAAAGCAAGGACTGAGCATGGCTGGGAACAAGGGATGCCTTTCAGTGAGTCATTTTTAAACTGATGCAATCAACAAGTCTTGCTTAAAGTGTGAGAAACATTCTCTCTCCCTAAGGTGTAGGATATAGGAAGTATTTTGTATATCCACTTTGTCATACTCAGGTGCGAAGTTGCTTTTCATTTTCTCCCCAATTTTTTTTTTAATCACTCTTTGTGTTCTTGCTGAAAACTTTTGCTTCACTCCTCGTATTGGTGTGATAATTTTGCACTAAGATTTAAAGAAAAAATTGTTTAATCTTTGCAATGGATATCTGTAATTTTTTAGGTGATGGGCTACTGTGGTACCTTCTTTTGCTCTGCTTTTCTGGAGTTCAAAGTGCGATATACCTGAGGGTAGACTGTGTGCTTCATTGAGATTTGGACCTTGGTGTTCTTTGTAAAGAGTGCTTTACATTGAGTAAAAAATATTTGCTACTTGGCTTACCTTACAGAGGGTGAAAAGCATACATACAACGACTAACAGTGCAGTTGTTGCTTCTGGTGGAGCGTGATGGTGGAAAGCAGGGAGATGGCACACTGACATCTACAGCATTATGTACTTTGAGAGGAAGGAGTAGAACCAATTTTCCATTTGAGAACATCAGAGAGAGAAAATCTATTTTACCCTAGAGTCCTTCTGCCGCTGACTGGAAATATTTAGAAGCAGAAATTTCAGTTGCTCTGTGGGAGGATCTTATTAAACTGTGTTGTTAAGTGAAGACAGGATGGGTGACTTGTGGTTGTTCAGCCTGGAGAAGACAAGGCTCTGAGGACACCTTAGAGCCCCTTGCAGTATGTAAAAGGGCTACAAGAGAGCTGGAGAGGGACTTCTTACAGAGGCATGTAGTGACAGGACAAGTGGGAATGGCTTTAAACTGAAAGAGGGCAGGTTTAGATTGGATGTTAGGACAAAATTCTTCCCTGGGAGGGTGGTGAGGCACTGGAACAGGTTGCCCAGAGAAGCTGTGGATGCCCCTGTTCAAGGCCAGGTTGCATGAGGCTTTGAGCTACCTGGTGTCAGGGAAGGAGTCCCTGTCTATGGCAGAGGATCTTTAAGGTCCTCTCTAACCCAAACTAGTTTGTAGTTCTGTATGTGTAGCAAGTGAAGACTTAAAATCATTGTTTAGTGCTGCAGGTGTTACTGTGAGTGTAGTGTTAGATACTGCAGCAAGGCCAAATATGCCCAAATTGGGAAGTGATGGAGGAAATCAGAATGTTTTCTTGGGCATATAGTAGAGATTCAATTACTGACGTGATGCTACGTTTCTATTTTAAGGTTCTCAATATACTGTGCTAATAATTCCTGCATGCAGAAAGGGTAGGAAACAATTTCCTCTTAAGTAATCAAGACTATAAAAGGGCAAAAATGACTGAAAGGGTGAATATTTGATATTGCTTTATACATGTATTTTTATTTCATGTTCACATTGAATGGAAATGTCCTTGTTAATAAGAATGATCCTACTTCAAATGATGGCATGTGAAAATTATCTTAAAAGCATTCTTAAGAGGAGTATATAGAAGTTTTTAAAATTCAGGTAGTTATATATTTTGAAATACTGCTGCTTAGAACTATTTCAATGTGGTTTAGAATTTGTCTTTTTAAATCTTTGTGGTCTTTTTTGAAAGGAATGGGAAAGAATCACTCATTTCTGTATTTATGTGCACCCTTCTTCCAGATTTAAATTTGGTTTTTCTTCATCCTAAGTTACTGTAATAACTGTGTCATTTGAAAACTAAATTCCTGTCTACTTTAGTTTTATTCTTAATTGTCGCAATGAAATAGAATATTTGGGGAAAAAGATGGTTATTTTTCTGATCAATTCTAATTGTTATACATTTATAATGAATGTTTCTCACGGCCTCTTAAGAGTCCATGTGGTGGGATGAACATTGAAATAGCCCTGTGGGGTTTGTTCCTACTGCTACAGTGGTTACTGCATAGCCAGGTCTTACCACTTGTTGGTCAAAAAGGGATGGGATGAAGGTAGTATTCCATGCTCTGATGCACAGTGAGCTCCATCTTCTGTGTGTTACACACGGTAATTCACACATATAGTTAAACTGCATCTTCTGGCTTGGAAATAAGGCAATATTCTTCAAAAATCTTAAAAGAGCAGTGATACTTTTCTTGGCTAGCTGATGTTTAAAAATAATCTTAAAGTTCTTTACTATCTCCGAAAATTTATTACTAAAAAGGATACACCTTTACGGTAACGATGCGTGCTGCTAGTACGTTGTGGGTTCCTTCAACACTTGAACAATTATTCGCGGTTGTAAGGGATAATGATTTCACGAACAAGCCCACAGCACGAGATACGAGCACACGTAGCTCTCGCTAGCGCAGCCGCCCGGGCGTACCGCGAGCCTCGGCTGGCACAGCTCGCTGTCGCTGGCAAGCGAACCGCAGCTCTCGCCCCCCGCCCTGCGGCCCCGCAGCTCGCCCTGCGCGTCCCCCGCGCTGCGAGGCCTCGGCATCTGCGCGCTGGGCGAGGCCGCAGCCTGGGGGCGGGCGGGGAGCCGGGCNGGAGGCGGGCGCGGAGGATGTGCGGGGCGCCATGGGGCAGCGGCAGCTCCGGGGTCGCGGCGCTGGAGGCGGGCGCTGAGGCGGGGGCGCTGCCGGGGCGCGCAGCGGGGCGGGGC
>VZRR01012522.1:133779-146291 GCA_013398015.1 Oreocharis arfaki
CGGGGCGCTCCGGCCGGAGCCGCTGCCCTTCACGGGCTGCGGGCACAGCCCCCGCCGGTGACCGTGAGGAGCGGCTGGGGAGGAGCTCGGGGCAGCCCTGGTAGGCGCTTGGGTTTCCGTTTGGGCTGGAAGCTTGTTACTTAAATCGATTTTTCAATTAATTCTTAAATTTGTGGTGCAGCGCTGTGTCTGCACTTGCCGTTCACCTTAATAAACAAGCAGTGAAGATTTGTGTTACGAATGTTTGCTTTCTTTTTCTTTAGAAATTTGATCTAAAAAGGCCCGGTGTGCAGAGGCCATGGGTTTGTCCGCATCCTCCCCGGCTGCTGCAGAGCAGTCACCAAATGCATCCAGGCAATATCACACGGCGTCTCCACCGTCAGAATGTCCCATGCATCAGGAAAAAATGAGCGGTAATCATTCTTGAAACCTAAATGAACTAAACTCTACATGGAAACCAGACTGAAAAATCTTGGGGGTAGGAGGGGAGGAATTCTTCAAATAAACTTGAGTTTTTCGTTCTCAAGTAAATTTTCCTTAGGAGGAGTCACTTGTTCACCAGAACACTGTGCAAGCTGCTTTGTTTGGAGAGACAGGAGGTGCTTGCTGTGGGTCACCCCCAGTTGTCCCTTTTCACAGGGGCCCTACAAATCTGTTCCGTGATGTGGTCCACCCACAGAGGGCCAGGGAGCCTCTACAGAGATGGTGACTGCTTGACTGGTTGTCACTAAAACCTGTACATGTGGAAAAGGGCTGCAGAAGGGTGGAATGAGATGAATGCCTAGAGAAGGACATCAGCTCTTCTGTTGACTCAGTCAACGCACTGGGTTAGCTTCCCTGAGGAAATCTTAAGTACATACAGTTCAGTATTGGGGCCAGCATGGGGTACGAAATGAGTATTCAAAGACTACACAGGAAACTCAGATCTTACCATGATTTTGGGTCCTGATATGCAGGAAAGAGAGCAGTTAAAACTGTTGAAAAGCTCAGAAGAAAGATTGAAATACCTTTTGAATTTACATGAGCCTTCAGTGAACTTTTCCATTTCATGTCTTAGAGTTTTCATCTTGTAGCAGAATGTATACTACTCTTGTGTTTAAGGTTGTCCAATGCACATGAAGACTGCTGATCATAGAACTGAGAATACAGATGATGTTCCTGCACATCAAGAAAGAGCTTATGAGTTTGTAGCATGTCCTGTGAAGTCTGGTGCATCTCAAGTGAAAGATGACATAGATCCCAGCAATATGGTAACTTTTGCTTATTTCATGTGTTTTCTTTACTCGTGTTTCTTCTGAAGTATTATACCCGAAAATGAACATAGTGTTACAATGTAACATGGAAACTCTGGGAAATAACATTTTTTTCTTAACACTGTTTTTTCTCCTTTTGTGTGAAAATTTTTATTCAAAAACAAGTTACATCTTATTTAACATTGTATTAAAATTTACGTCTCTGGTGGTTTTCCAGTTTTTAAATATCTTTTGCTCTCTACTTACTAGTTACATATATGTTTTTTATGATACATTGGTGGATTTTAGGTTCTGTGTAATGGTTGTGTTCTGATAGGTGTCTCTCCCAAGATTTCCTCTGACTTACAAAAAGCATTGGTCTTTTGAAAGTTGAAGTTTTGGCAGAAAGCATTCCTTTAGTCCTCTGATGACAAACTTGTGCAGAGAGTTCTGCTGCAAAAAAAAGATAGTTTTGGTGGATTTAAATAAAGGCTGAACTTCTTGATCTTTGTAGGAGCTGATTGATTATGCTTTGATTTTTCTCAATCACTGGAACTTAATAAAATGTTAATACTCTAATTTGTTGTTGATTCTTCTTGTTCTCTAGATGCCTCCTCCCAATCAGCAGCCATCCCCAGGTCAACCATTTCCACTATCAACTGTTAGAGAAGAATCTTCCATTCCTAGAGCACATTCTGACAAGAAATGGGTCTACCCTTCAGAGCAAATGTTCTGGAATGCTATGCTAAGAAAAGGGTAAATACACACACTGTGAATTATCAGATGGTGTCTGTCAGCCTGGAATCCATGATCATTAGTTATTCATTATTTTTTGAGAGTTTGCGGATTTTAGCCAGTAAATAATAAAGTAGCTCTTTTAAAAAAATACCGGTTTTGTAAACCTCTTTCTTTCAAAGGGTGAGTTGATCTCAAATGCCATGTGTCTTCTAGTGATCAGGAAGATGGTAAGGAATGTCAAGCAACGGCTACTGGCTCAGAAAATTTTCTTCGAAGTCCATGCACAGTCATAGACAAAGTTTGCATGATTGCCACCTTTCCAACTCAGTTGGTTTCATGCTAATCCTATAAAATGACAGTAGAAGTTTGATGTGAGAACATCTAACTTTGCAGAATTGCAAAAAATGGGGAAATTTGCAAGTAGATATTTTTGGTATTTAGAGAAATTTAGTATATGGAAGACTTAACTGAATAATTTATGTCTCCTGTGGCCTAAAAATCTTCCTGTGCTGATGTTTCCTCATTCTTTTGTAATGATTTGTTTGTTGTTCTTGAACAGGTGAACTTTACAGGTGGTTTACTTTAGGAACAATAGTTAATTCTTTGTTCTGTGTGTTGATATGGTTCATAACACAGTACGACATGAGCAGCCTGTATGGAACATACAAGCTTTGGTCCTGTAAACACTGAAATGTGTTAAATATTACGCCAGTTGAAAAGGAAGCACACATGCAGTCACAGTGCAGTGTCAAGAGAGATGCAAAGTATTTCTAAGTGTTTGCAAAATGTATTGAATACAGGACTTCCGTGCATTAGGAATACAAGTAGGATTTTTCCTAAGTACTTTTGTGAATACTGTGGATGTGCTGATGTTTGCACACTCTGATAACTTTCTGATCCAGTTAAGCTGTTAATTTAGCTATGTAGAATTTGTGGATCTCTGTGATGATGTTGGATAACTACACTTCTGCACAGAAAATGAAGTAGTTCTCAAGATGCTTAAGCAGATGAGCCAGAAGTTTGCATACTTGTCTTGTGTCTTGCATACAACCTTAAATCTCGATTCAAAAGTTCATCAGATAAACTGAGGAAGGTGCAGTAGTTATGCTGTAATGTTTATAAACAGTTTTGAACGTCTTTTTTTTTTAGGTGGAGGTGGAAAGACGATGACATAACAAGTGAAGACATGACCAACATTATTAAGATTCATAACCAAAATAATGAGCAAGCTTGGAAGGAGATTTTGAAGTGGGAAGCTCTACATGCTATGTATGTACATAGGAAATGTTGCATATCGAGTATTTGTCATTATGTTTTGACAAAGATATGAGTTGTAAACTTAGATTAGCATGACAAGCAAACTGTCACTTACTTAGGTCAGCATAGTCCCTGTTCCTACAAGGGACAGACTAGTTAAGCATTCAGTATTACAAATTTTTCTCTGAAATTCCATGATCATTGTCACACAGTAGTTTGGATTATGGTTTTCTGTTCTTTAATCTGTTAAATCTGTGGATTAGATTTGCAGAGAACTGCTTTGTTGACAAATTAGAACAATGGTGTGGAGCATATCAGAGATACTTTATCGTACCAGCAGTAAGTGCTGGCAGAAACTGGGTGACTTTTCAAACCTTTAAAGGAAAGAAGTTGTTTTACATAATGTGTAATTAATTTGTTACTGTTGCTCTTTCTTCTACTCAGTTTCTGTGTTACTAAAACAAATTACCATAGTGGTTTAATCACTGAAAATAAGACTGTTTTAAAAGATAAAAACTCTTCTCCTTTTTAATTGTGTGCACAGGGAATGTCCATGCGGGCCATCACTGATGCGGTTTGGAGGCAAAGCAAAGGAGTACTCACCAAGAGCCAGAATACGTTCATGGATGGGGTACGTGGGCAGGAAAGGTCTTCCAGTGAGATGGGAGGCTAGAGCCATGTGTCTGAAAACATGGTGTAGAATTAATTTAAAGATGTTTCAGAATTGGTATTGCAAGTTAGAATTGCCAGAAAATACAAGTACTAGTGGGATCTTACAGACAAATAAATCTTGAATTGGACTTCACTCCCTCTCCCAGGTTCATAATATCCATTAAAATGTCTTCATGGCTTGTTACCTGTCCTTTGCAGGTACGAGCTGCCCTTCGATCGGCACGACTGGATAGTGGACCGCTGTGGGAAGGAAGTGCGATACGTTATCGATTACTATGACGGCGGAGCAGTGGACAAGAACTACCAGTTCACCATCCTGGACGTGCGCCCTGCGCTGGACTCGCTCTCGGCCGTGTGGGACAGAGTGAAGGTGGCCTGGTGGCGCTGGACTTCCTAACTGCTCCTGTGGTGTGTACTCGAACAGTAACCACTTCCCTCCTAGACAAAGGACATGTGAATATCAGGACTTGAGAGAGAAGTTCACTGCAGCTGTCATTGCTTTCATCATCACCACTGTTCTTTGGGGCTGGGAAAATCTCTTGTTAAGTACACCAACGCGTTGAGGTGTTTCAAATGGAATAATAAAGTTACAGTGGCAAAAACATGTATCTTAATTTTCTTAAGAACTGGGAAGCCTTTCTTAGTTTGTCTTAGACTCTGCATAAGCTTGTCTTCTTTTCATTTCATGACTTCAGTGCTGATCCAAATACGTTACAATTCTGGCTTTGACTGGAGCTTTGAGTATTACTTAAGTAGTGAAAACTGGAAATTTCATAAATTATTTCACATGATTAAAGTATTTGGATACCTCCATGATGAATAAAGGGTAAAAGATCTGGACTCTTTCAAATTACATGTTTTATTTATGCTATAAAACCATGTGTTTGTTTTCACATGGACATTTTACCTATTCAAATACATACTTCCTCAGAAAACTTCAGTTAATCAGTTAAAGGAGGTGTAGTATAGTATGAGTATTTTAAAGGTATGTTTTGTAGAAAAGGAGAACATACTCATGCCTTAATCTGCAATTTATCTTTGAGCAGAAGAACACGTTAGAAGCAGGAAATGTATGACTTTTAAAACAACATTTCTAAAAGGACATAAAATTGATATTTAATGGCTATTTATTTGGATATTTAAAAGGTGGTTTTCTGATGTAAGAAAATGCATTATTTTAGTATTTTCATGTCCTTAACGTGTGTCATGTAATGAATTCAGGACAGAGCTAAGCCTTATTTAAAGAATGTCATGAAGTGCATCTGTATTCAACATCCTGGCTGCATTAATGATATCACAGCATGTTTTTTTATATAATAAGGAATTGCTCAAGGGGTGTGACTACACAGTCACACATGTGAGTATAGTGAGGTGTAGTACAGGAGTGTATATAACTCGGCTAAAAGGGTATCAGAAGTGCCAAGGTTGATTGGAGTGTTTTCTGAGAGCAATGTATGGTGTAAAGATTTGATTATTGTTTGTGCTTAATAAGGGAAACTTTTTTGTTTTAAGTCTTCCACTGTAATAGCTTTAAGTTTGCACAACTCAGTAAGTTTCAGGTGCTGTGCAAAACACTTGGGAATGGAAAGGAGAAAGAGGATATCACATTGTAGTTTCTCAGATGGGGGAAGCTGCCTTCTTGAAACTCCCCAATCTTAATGGGGAACTAGCTGTACATTTCATTTTCTGAAAGTGGCCTATATTTAACTGACATTGGAAGCTTTTTTCTTTCTCTTCTTTTTTTTTATTTGATGGGAAGCCCCTCTCAATGTTTCAGGAAAGTCATTTCACATTTAGGGAAAAACTGGTCAGGGAAGCTTTCCTGCTTTGGAATTCTAATGGTCACGAATAGTTCCCACTTGAGAGACAACTGTTGTGCGTGGTAGGAATAAATATCCAGAATCCTAAGAGGGAAACCATGCTCTCTCTTACCCATATCCACTTTGATCATTCCTTTTTCACCTTTTCAGTAATTTGGAGATGTATATATATATATGTATAAAGTTTAAACTGGGAAGAAAAAAATTCCATCTGAGTAGGCAATGTATGGCTGAGATGAATGAAAAGTGAGTTTGTGTGAAGCATATCTGACAATGAAGGAACTCCTCTGTTCTAACAGTAAAGATTGAGGAGCACTCTTTTTGGGGCAGTGGGTTGTTTTTGGGATTTTTTTTTTGTAGTTGTTGGTTTCTGCATTTGGCAGCTTGATACACTGAGGATTCTGTATTTCTCATAACTAAATACAGAAAGGCTACACCACTGTAGGGAGTACTTCAGAAGCTTCAAAAGAATGGGTTTGCTTTGTTGATTTCAGGAGTGTGATGTGGAGAGCATTATTGAAATTGTAATTGCTGCTAAATCTGGGGAAACTGTCACAACCCACTTCATGTGTTTACTATCTCCTGTTATGTTCCATCTTCCACAGATTCAAAATTGTTCTTTTCTGTGCTCCTGTTAATGAAATGTACTACTTTGTCATCAAACTAAAAGGCGAATCAAATAAATATACTTTTCTTAATTTTGGTATTTGGTGATCATACTTTTAGCTGTAAGAATTATTAAGGTGAGCTTTTGTATGTATCTCATGAGATTATAGTCTGTTACAACTATAATCTTGCTGTAGAGGATATATTTGATATTGTTACTATGTATTATTGTATATTACTAGAACTTAACTATTGTCACATCTTTGAATATATATACTTACTCATTTTTCAGGTGAATACAGAACCAAAACCCAAGGAACTAAATTCAAGTGTTTGCTAACTGAAACAGCAGTTCTCAGAATAAGAGCATATTACATATTACCTATTATTACATATTATGACAAAAAAATATTCATTCTGAGTCTGGATAACTTGAGAGGAGTGCCAGGAAATTTAAAAAAAAAAGAATAAATGAAAATAATTTCTACAAGCAGTAAGATTGAAGGAAGTAAATAGAGTTTTCTTCTTTAGGCTTGGGTTTCTTGATGCATGAATGTCAGAATTATTATGATTCCAATGTAAATTTGAAAAACGGTGATTTAAATTGTTTTTTTTTTTAATCCTTAGGAAGGATTTTTTAACTAAAAAGCTATTGTTCAGGCTATATTAAAAGAAATCTGTGTATATGCATAAATAAATACATTTATATCCTTTCTTTTGAAGTACAGGAAGGTATGGAGAGTTCATGGAGCCCAAGAAAGTAAAGAAGTATCCTGATCAAGCCCTTTCAGGGAATTCTGCAGTGACATAAGGTTCCCAGTCCTGGTCAGGCTGAAACAGAATTTTGGAACCCAACATCTCAAACCAAGGTTAACCTTGTGCACATTCCAAAGGGAAGATGCAGACACTCACTAAAGAAAGGCTGCTTCTAAAATTAGTTCTGTATTTAGATGTCTGAAGACCACCTATGTTCTGCTTTATTCTAAGCCCCGCTTTACCTATGGTGTTTGACTCTTGCAGATGAAACAAGTGAGGGGTGCCCTCCTGGCCCGCTCTCAAGATGTGTTCCTTAAAGATGTTGCCGTGCCCAGAAACTGCACTCTCTGGGACTGGTGGAAAAGGACTCCAGCATAACACTCCCAACTGTAATCAGGCCTTGGGTCATGCACATGCAGTCAGGAGTTGTACTGGCCTTTATTTCCTGGATCAGAAAGCCATTCTGCATTCAGGTATGGGTTTTGGCTGCTTGCTGTTGGCCTTGCTTCAGGCTGCAGTGGCTCCCCTGCACTGGGGTGCCTGGCACTGCTGCTGCTTGGCAGGGGCAGCAGACTGGGTGCTCTGTCTCCAACACCCTCCCTGTTCAGCCACGGTGGACCAGCTCTCTGCTCTTCTGCAGCTTGTCCTGTCAGGATCTGGCCAACCTGAGTGCTCTGTAATTGTGGAGTAATTCAGAGGCTTATCTTTCTGGGATGCCTGGAGTTCCTGGCATCTCTTGAGCCTGCAACATTTTGCCCTTGCAGGCAGTTTGGAAGGGTGAGCTGTAGCTCTTCTGTCACTCTTCATTTATTTATTTTTTTCCCCTTGTCCCCTAGAAACACTTCTGCTCCTTTCCTTCATACTATGCCGATGGTTCTAGCTTCAATCCCTCTACGAGTTTTCAGCTAAGCCTTAAAATTTCTGCGCTGCTTTGCTGTAAAAGAAAGAGACTCTCTTGCTGTTAGATAGTTGTGTCCCTTCTTGATTATTGCTACTTTCTACTGCCAAAGCAAAGTGTTCTGGATTACCACTTTTGAATTACAAGGTGAAAGTTGCTTATGCTAGTTTAGTGTGAAATGCTGTCTAGTGTTTACATAATGCATTCACCATCAGGACTTTAATGTGCTCTGTAAATTTGAAGTCTCAAATGCACTGATGAATACTGTTCTACTTTCAAAAGGTGTGAGTGGCAAAGGACCTCTCAGTGCTCTGAAAATGGTCATAAATAGTGTGTCATCTTATGCACTCCCATTGTGTTTGTTCCACTCTTGTATCAAAGTGTAAGGGAAGAGTAGCTAATGTGCCTAATCGCAAAAGATGGAGGCACAGATTCACTGCTGTAGCTCAGCAGCTGAAAATGAACCGTTAGACTAAGAAGCACTGCCTAATATTTGGACTCGTACTTCAGTTTGGTTTTTATAGAAGGTGGAAATGCCTGTTTCAGAACCATCACATTTTAAAGACATTTGTTCCCAACACTTAGTAAATTTAATGGCATGCTAATTCTCTGTCTCCCTTTGCTTATGTCTGGAGGAGAATCCATGCAGTGAGGTTCCACAAGTCAATGTACTTGATGTGGAAACTGAACGTGTTGAGGATAAACTATACTGCTCAATGCTAGATGTGCTTATGTCCTCAGTATCATACCCTTCCCTACCCACAAGTATCTTTACATATGTTCTTTTTAAAAATGCACAGGATTGCTAGCTTTTCACAAATTTTTAGTAGGCAACTTCATGCATTTTCACTCTCACTGAAAGAAAATATGTTCTATTTATTATTCTACCTTAGTACAAGGTAAATTGCATGCAAAGATCTTTATGCAGTGAATCAAGTAAGTATTGATTCTCTCACCAATGTTAGTATTAGGAATTTGTGGTCATACTAGACATGTTATGTCATAAAAAGCAACCTTTTTAGTTTGCATTAGATGACTAATCACTTTTACGTGCTTCTCCTTCAAGAAAAAATGGCTTGTCAACCTCCTAGAAGAAGAATCTTACAGAAGAATCTTTATGAATGTGACAGTTACAGCTATTTGGTCTTATTACTTGCACATCACATTGCATAGAGACTTCTGGGCAGAGTATTCGACTTCAAACCTAATTGTGGGGCCTTGAGCATGTGTGAAATGACACATTATTTACCAAGGAGCCACAGATTCCAATGGCAGCTCCTCACAATACGTCTGCATATTTGTGGCATGTGTACATATTTTTGACTGGAGTCTGAATGAATCCAATTTTCAAAGGTTTATGTAAATTTATTGGAAGTACTGGGCTAATTATTAGGCTTTATTAAGAATATTTAAAAGATTAGATCATTTCTTTAGCTGGTGTTCAGTTTGGACCATGGCCTCTCTCATAAAATAGAAACCATCACATTTGTTTTCTACATAATATGGCAAAAAAAAAGACTGTAATGTTTTTTGTTTTCCAGTGTTTTGCCAATTTTGTGGTAACTACAGAAAGTTTTAGCTATTTTGCTAACATGCTGCTGTTCTTGTCTCTAGCTTTTGAAGACTATGACCCCATAAACCTCCTGTCTGTAGAGATAGCTAATGCTTTAATTGATCATTAGTACACTTTCAAAATGAGTTTCCATCTGCCAAAAGATTAAGTGTCTCAGGGAGTTGACTTAGAGCAGTTTGATGCATGGAGGATAAATGCAAGTGCCTTTAAAAAGCACTGCTAGATCACAAATCCTTAAAAAACTTGCTTCTAAAATACTTACAAGGAAAATTAATGGAAAAGTAATAGAAAAGGTTTTTCCTCCGCTTTGTTTTTTCCTCAAATTAGAGATTTTTTTATATATATCAGTGAGAATTTGTTACCTCATTTTCAAGAATTGAAAAGCAAAACCTCATGAAAATGCTGAATTTAACTTTACAGCAAACTCTGCAACTTTTGGCAGCTTTAGTTTGCTATGTAAATTTTTTGTTAAATGAGTTTATTTCAACTGTAAAAAACATTGAGAAAAAAAAAAAGAAAAAAAGAACACTTTTCCAAAAACTGTACTTGAGAATACAGGTGGAAAAATACTTCCGTTTTTTATCACGTATTTTCACAATTACTGGGGTTGCTTCTCCAGTTTTCTTCAAGCTTTTGCCGCTTAGTTTATTTTGAGAGATTTTTACAGGTTTCCTGTTGGTTTCTCTCTGTCATTTTTGTACAAGCCACTTTGGGTAAGACCTCTACCATTGCAATAACACTTACAGTTGTTATCAGAGAAACGGTAGCTTCTTTCTCAGGTCTCTGAAAAAGCAGTGCTATTTAACTCAGTTCTGACTGGTAAGTTCTGACTGGTAAGAATGCCATTCTGGCTGCATTAGAGCTGGCAGCACTGTTGTATCAGAAAATACAGGAACTGCAGCTGTCCTGCAGCAGTGCCAAAAGGCGGAGGTGGTTTGTGTAGCACTGGTCAGCCGCCACTTTCGCTGTGCTTATGGGTTCCTCATTAGTGTCTGTCTTGTGAGCCCAAAACGGGCAACTGCAGTGACTTCTAGACTTCCTAGTGGTCCTTTACTGCCTTCTGGAATATGTGCTTTTAGGACCGCCTGCAGTTGTGATCAATGAGATGGCAAAGGGGCTGGCATGGAAATGATGGTAAAAGGAATAAGATGGATGTTCCAAATTGACTCTTTTCCAAATGTCTGTCTACTCTTCCTCTGATTTGCTACTCAGGTTAGGGAAAAACCGGTCTAAACGCACCGTTTTATATATAGTCACTAGTGATTGTTGAAACAACACCTAATTGAGGCCATAATTATAGTGAGTGGAAGGCAAAGGATACTGCTTTTGCAAATAACACTGGGAAGATTAATCTTACCTATGTATGAAGGGTTGCATTCTGTTTGCCTTGTCAGGCAGAGTGGAAGATAGTGGTGGCACAATTGTTTTGTGACGGGATGTTGGAGCTGGTTTAATATAAGCTGACTCCAAAAAGCGAGACTTTTCTTTTTAAACTTTATTTGTCACATGTTGATGGGGAAGTATCCATTTAGAGAATATGGCTAACATTCTATCAAACACTGCAATGCTTGAAGAAATGGGAAAAAAAAAAAAAAAGAAAGAGGGGAAATAAGATCTTGACTTTCAATTTCATAATAATGGACTATGAAGGCCAGATTGTAACTGTAGAAGTTCGTTTCAAATTTAAATATTTAGCATTTTCAGTTGTCTGTGAATACAAGAAAAATTATTACATTAAGATGGAATTTAGATCTTTGACGTGAAGCTGATATTTTCATAGAGTGAAAAATATCAAGCTGACATTATACTGTCTCATTTGATGACTTCCAAATGTCAGAGTGCAGTAACTTATTCATAGGGACCTCCATGTCTTGTGATAGTGTCAATTCAAAAGACATTTACATCGACTTTTTTATTTAAACGTGTAAAATGGAATATGCAAAGTAGCAGAGGAGAAGGGGGAAAGACCAGGGCAAGGAAGTTCTTAATAATAGAATGGAGACACTTCTAAGGCTAATTTCCACCACAGCCTTCTTTCTGACAGCAGCCCGGCAGTGCTGCTCCCTCCTCCCCTGCTCAACCCCCTCATAGTTCTTGTTATTTTAACACAAGTTATGGGCTTAAAAGTAGCAGGATACACTCTCCTGAAAAGTAACCCCCCCAGCCCTTGCTTTTAAAAGTGATTTTGTAATAGAAGATACGGAATGATTTTGCCTGGGAGTTAATTGTACTGTTGGCAGTGCACAACCTCGGTGTGAGCGTTGGTAACAGGATTACGAAGCCACAGTAGTTGATTTTAAGAAACATAGTTTTATATCCTAGTAACTCTTTGTGCAAGGTGCGTGCGGATGCGACTTTGTGGGTTGTGTGCAGCCCGAGGCCGAGCCGGCTCGTGCTCACTGTGGGTCGGGTCGTCGCACAACGCTCCGCACGCCGGCGCAGGGACGGAGGGACAGGACGCGGGCTCCTCGGGACAGGGGCGGAGAGAAGGAGGGACAAAGAGACAGGGCGCGGGCTCCTCAGGACCGGGCCGGAGGGAGGGACAGAGGAACAGGCCCCGGGCGCCCGCCCGGGGACAGGGACACACAGGAGGCCAGGGAGCGGGCTGCAGCCCGCGCACAGCGGCCATTTTGTTCTCCTCTCTGCGCCGCGGCCCGGGCCGGCGGCGCCCCCTGGCGGCCATGGTGCAGGCCTCGCTGCCGGCAGGGGGCGCGGCGGCGCGCGCCGGCGGCCATGTCGGAGCTGGCGCGGGAGGAGGTGTCGGCTCTCGCCGCCATCTACTGCGAGCCGGGCGCCTGCGAGGTGCTGGCGGCCTCAGGTGAAGCGGCCGCGCTCTCTGACCCCCGCCCGGGCTCTCCCGCTGCCCCGCGCGGCGGCTCGGCCCGGCAGAGCCCCGGGAGGAAGCGCTCCGTGGCCGCTCACGGCGGGGCTCCGGCCCCGGGGCAGCAGGGGCTCGGGCG
>VZRR01012522.1:146336-329721 GCA_013398015.1 Oreocharis arfaki
CCTGCCCCGCCGGGTGTCTGTGCTGCCGGCCTCGCTCGGGGCACGGAGCCCAGCGGGCCCTGCTCGGTTATAGCTAGGGGCCTTCTCAGTGCCCTGCAGGCCCTGGGGGCAAGCGAAGGGCAGCGCTGGGAACGGGCTGGCTGCCCTCTAGGTAAACAAGTAGGTGAATTTTGTACGCGTTAACAAGACCAGGCATTTATCCGGTGATACTGACGAGGGGTACAGCTGTTGCAGTGCATGAGAGGCGTTGCGTCATCTCGATTTTTCTGGGGTAAGGTGACCACCTGGGCACCGTGACGTGCCGGATGTTC
Source organism: Oreocharis arfaki (assembly GCA_013398015.1). Classification (NCBI taxonomy): domain Eukaryota; kingdom Metazoa; phylum Chordata; class Aves; order Passeriformes; family Paramythiidae; genus Oreocharis; species Oreocharis arfaki. Next base: position 146,648 of record VZRR01012522.1, read on the forward strand.
TGCTTCAGCAAGATATGTACGGCTGTAGGTTTTACAAGGGTAATGAGGTTGATCTGTCGTGTCTGCTGTGGGTGGAATGATCAGGTTGGTAGTACTTGCTCCCATCAGATGCTGGATGATGTAAGCAAGGAATGCAGGAAGTGTAGGTGCCTCCATGGCTTGTGCACCAGCCATGGTGGCCACTGATCAGCTGTGAAGATGCCCCTTTAGCAAGGGAGAATGAATCTCAATAGTTCCAATGTATAATAGTAGCTACTGTCAGGCGGAAATGTCAGGTGGGATACGCAAGTGTCGGTGTCTATTCAGATCCAGACAATTAGTAAATTTTGCTTGGTGCCTACCACAGATGTGACAACTCATATATTTGTTGGAGAGACGTCCACGTGCAAGTGTGCACACAGAATATGCCTATATTCTGTATCACAGGTCCCCAGTGTCCTGGGACCTATCGCAGAGTGCTGCCCAGCTTGCCAGCAGAGTGATGGACAGGGAGAGCTTCCTGCAGGTTGGACTGCAGTGAAGTCCTGGGGAATGCTGCTGAAGATGGATGTAGTGGCCTGCTGTCGGATTTTGTCCGCACAAGTATGTATTGAGCCCTAAAGAACTGGGATTGATAAGTAAACACTTTTTTACTGTGCAGGTAACTGAGTGCTGGAGGTTGCCAAGAGAGCCTGTGGAGTCTCCCTTACTGGAGATATTCACTATATCTGGATATTGTCCTGGGCAGTTGTCCTGTTGTAGGTGACTGTGCTTGAGGGGAGAGGTTGGATGAACACATTAGTGTGTGCAGGGAGCACAATTAACCACAGTAATCTAAAACCAGAATTTTGTATCTCGAGATGCATGACGCACCTCCTGCTCCAGTGCAGGCATGTAATTCTGCCATTTAAAAAAAAAAAAAAGGTCTCTAGGGTTGTATTTTTAAAATATGATTGATGAAATGTTTCAACTGAGCTTTATTTTTAAGTGAAAAAGTTCAAGAATGTTATTTTGGGCATAGTTTGAAAAAACAGTATCCAGGCTTATCAGATGTTAATTTTAAAAAACGTGAGCATATTTGAACATTGCATATACACGTCTGTTCCTCCAAATCTGTTGAGAGGTATAGGCACATTCTTGTCTGTGCTTCATACATGGAAAAATGATTTTGTATTTATAAGTTGCCAGAATGTAAGAGTTTTAGAAACCTTCCCGTACGTAAAGTGAGGTGCCAGAAGTACACAATAGGAATAGGCTATTTTATATATATTAATCTTACGTGACCTAGGAGGGCCTTTAACCAAGGCTGTGTTCATGCTATGTTAGGATCTGGTATATTTGATTGATTTACATAGTTTTCTGCTGGAATTGAAAAGATTATTTACAACAATGATTATTGGTATTTTTCTTCCTCTTAGAATTTACTTGCTGGAGCTGAAGAATCCTCTAGTATACAATTAACTTTTGCTCCAGTCATTAGCTTACATTTGCTTTATCTCTTCAAACCATGTAAATTGTCATTGACAAACGGTGCACAGACATAACTTCCAGGAAGACTGTTATGTTATGCAATCTCTAAGACATTAAGAGTAATTTGTGTGTAGATCCATGGGATCAAAATGGAGGCCGTTGGGGATTCATGGTTTTGAGGAATGTAAGAGAATGCTTTTACAGGTTTTTTGGTGTGGTAAAAACTTTGGCTTTTTGGAATTCAGCAGTGAAGTATTCAGAATGTAAAATGTGTTTTTATCAAAACCAATGTGTGGATGAATTTAAATAAACTAATTACAGCATATCTTTTTTACCTTACATGTCTATTTGCAAAGATTAGTGTTACAGATAGAAATCTGTAATTTAATTGTTAATCTGTTCTCTTTTGGTCTGTTCACCAATCTTGCTATAAAAATATATTTAGATATTCTAAGCTTGTACATTAGTAGGTGCCATTTTCTGAATTTAAAAATAGACTGCATGTGTTGCATAAAATGCCTTTGGGCAGGAGAGGAGGGGGATATCTGTCTGGTTGACATGGAAAATAAGAAAAAATCTGAAGTATGCTAGAGCTAAATATACTGATAAGCATGCAGCTATTGGGGAAAGTGAGTTAAAATGTATTGAGTTGAGTCTGATTAGCACATTAAATGCCAGCAGAACAGTCATACCCAACCTTTTATTTCAGAAATAATTGCCGTGTTGCTGTGAAGACAACTCTGCCCTTGTAGCCTGTGCAAACAAAGAAAATCTTTCTTTGGAGCCAGGTTGCGCAGGGCGCCGGTGGTTTGCTCTTTGTTCTGCCAGTGTCTGCAGCGCTGGTGCAGAAAATGGACGCTGCAAGGTTTAAATAAACTTTAGATGCTGTAGCCCTGCAAAGGTTTTGAACTGATTCTGCTTTTTAAAAGTTAGTCTGAAGTAGATGTAAATGAGCACGGCTGGGCTTTTCCCGATGGCTCGGGGTGATAGACCTTGGGATGTGAGGCTGTTCTGCTTTCTTCAGATTAGTTCATCACGAGGAAAGGTGTGAGATTTTTGCAGGCTCAAGAATAAGATCACTGCAGCAGGAGGCCCTTGTCGAAGGGGCAGGGTTGGCCTGTCTATCCCTCTGTTACTTCTGAGATGGTGAGATCTGTTGTGACAAGATAGTGGAAAAATCCTAGGAGGATTATCAGAAAGGTAACATGTTTTTCTGTCACTGTAATTAAGCTGGCAATAGAGTAGTACTTTTCAGTTTATATAGGCTGTGCATTTTAAAATCTCTTGGCGACATAGTTTAAAATAAAGTGATTCATGGGCAGAGGAACAATCATGCTCGTCCCGTTCAGCCAGGTGCCAGCTGGCTGTGTACCTGGTGGGGCTGCCCTGAGTAGGGGCAGCTGAGGGACATGGGGCAGCAGCACTGTGTCTGGTGCAATGCTTGTGTGTGCAGACACCTCTGTGGCGACCAGGAGGGTGCCGAGGGCCCCAGGGCACGCAGGGCAGGCTTTTCTGCCTGTGTGGTTATGTGTGCTGAGCCCGGTGTAATGGCAGAGGAGCTACCACTGCTGGGGCCCAGGAGGAAACATTGGTCAGGGCAGCAGAAGACAGAGATTGAAATGGAATGGCTTGAGGTCCTTCTCTGTAGCTACTGACCATTTGCAAGGGTCTCTTCCAAGGCTGGTGTAACATTTGCCTTAAAAGTAGTCTGGAACCTTTGATAGGGTCTTGGAGGATTGAAGACAAATTCCTGTTGGCAGGAAACTACTCTTTTGACATGTGGTGCCTCTAAGTACGGGCATGGATGGGTGTGATTTCATTGAATTCAATGGATTTGCATCTACTGCTTTCACCACTGGATTTGACTCTTAGGTAGTGATGGTTTGTAGATGTTTGGAGGCTTCTTTGTAGTACTGCTAGAATTTGGTTATTGGCTTTGGAGGGTTTGTTGATTTTAGTTCGTCACTTCTCTGACCTTGAGAGTTCTTTGTATGACCCAGGAAGGAGGTTTGGAAATAAGCCCTCGGATAAGCTCTCTAAGGTACTTCTGCCTGTCCAAGTCACTTTTAGGTTCTTTCACTTTTTTAGTAGGTTTGAAATATAAAATCATAGAGGGCACTGTGAGAGGTCAGTTAGCGGCATCAGCAATATTAATCAAACATAATTCAACTGACTGCCGTGTAAAGGAGGGTAAGGTAAGGTAGCGGGGGAAGAGCGCAAGTCACTTCAAAAGACCTGCTCTGAAACTCAGCTCTGCTCTAATCTGCCTTTCAAATCTGGCTTCTCCTGCCCTCATAGAGTGAATCAACCTGACATTTTAGCAATTTTTGAAAGAAAAGGGGTGAAGTGTTTAGAATGCATCAAAGGGGTGAAGCAGAGAACATCTGAAGAAGATCATCTTTTATCTGATTGATACCCTCTTACTTCATGACAGAGGAGCAAAAGTAGGTTAGGTCTTTGTCCCCACTTTTCACTTTGTCAAGTTTTGTATTGTTTTTCTGAAACTTTGAGTTAAGAAGGTTTTATTTCATGAGTTACTGTACATTACTTTCATATTAAGCACCTTTGATTATATGATTTATCAGGATGATGTTGTCTTTAGCCTTTCCTGCTGCATACTGCGTGTATCCTTTTCAGTCTGAAAATAATTCTATTCTTGAGTAGACCTGCAACAGATTTTGAGCAGATATGAAGATATATAAACATCCATTAATATGAGTACATGCATATTTATATATGTAGTATCTTGGGTCAGGTGTCCAACAGAGAAGTTTTCCTTATGTCAGTCCAACTGTTGTAGAGGAGTTGGCAGAGAAGATTTAAGCATATTTTCTCTGCAAGTTATAGGGGACAAAGGATCTGACTTTTTCTTTCCAAGTCTCTCCTTAGTGTGGAACTGCTTTTGAATGATTGTCTTAAAAAAATACCCCATGCAAGTCTGTTTGCCTTGCATTAGTATTGATGTTAGAAGTCTTACAGATTGCTTTAGGAGCAAACTTAGAGCAGTGCTGAGTCCATCCAGATGTGTCTCTATTTTCAGTTGTCCTTGCTTTTGCTATTGAGCTGTAGAAGCTGAGTTATGTGTTTGAGAGAGACAATTCTTTATTACTGGCTTGTCTAGACTTTGAACGAGCCAAAAGGTGTGAATGCGTTTTAGAATGTGTTAATAACTTTCCTTCTGCTATGTTACAGAAGTGTTTCATTTCAGGATTCCCTGCAGGTATAGCTTGAGCCATTGGTTGCGAGCCCCCACCCTGCAAAAAAAATCACCCCCTTTTATTTTATAGGAAATGGCAGTTATTGCAGTTGAATTGTTAAAGAAAATAACATGATTTAATGATACATATATATTTCAACTTCAAGCGAACTATTAATGTTTATTTTTTTTTTATATTTTCCAGAGACGTATGGAATCTCATTTAGAATTCAAATCAGTGTGAAAGAACTGCTGGGTACAGATGTAGTTTTAAAGCTGTTATTTCATTTACCAGTCAATTACCCATCAACTCTACCGGATATTTCTGTTAACTCAGACCAGCTTACAAGGGCCCAATGTACGGACGTGAAAGATAAATTACTTGAACAAGCAAAGAAGCATCTTTCTGAACCCATGGTACACGATCTGATTCTTTGGGTACAGCAGCATCTTAAAGATGTCATTAAGCAATCAGCAACAGTTTGCAATGAAAAAACTACTTTGTCAAAAGGAACAGAAGATGGTATCTGGATGCTCCTTTTGCATTTAGATCACATGAGAGCAAAGGCAAAATATGTGAAAACTGTGGAAAAATGGGCTTCAAATCTAAGGCTGACTGGAAGACTGATGTTCATGGGCAAGATAATATTGATTCTTCTTCAGGGTGACAGGAGCAGCATTAAGGTGCAGGAACAATGAATGTTGACTAGTTCTATCGATTTACCACTGAAACCTCCGTGTCTGAATATTTTGTGTGTGTTTTTCTAAGATTAACAATTTTGGAAGCAAATTGATCATTATGAGAGTAGGAAGGCCGAGCAATTTTATTCTGTATTTAAGAAAAAGATGGTATTCTTTTCTGTCTACAGTGATACCTGTAGACCTGTGGCCTGTATTGCTTTGCTTCCCACTGTAATTATACCCTGTATCCCTTTGTTTCCTGACCTTAATATGCCTAGATTCAGTTTCCTGTATTTCCCAAATGCCCCAGAAAGTAGAAGAATTTTTGGTGAGAAATTAGTAACAGACATATTTGTAACTCATTGCTTACTGTCTCTTGCCTTGACTTAAAACCACACGGTGCTCCTAATGCATGCCTGGGCTTTGAAATTTTTGTCTGTACTTAAGAACTCCCACTGCATTAGGTGGGTTTTTGTGGTGATGTTAGAGGAGAATGTTTTGCTTTTCTAATTCATGTTCTCTAAATCAGTTAGGCATGCACTTAACTTAAAACTGGTGAATAGAAGCAGTCATGCACTTTTTGGGATGGGCACTTTCAAAGTTTGATTGCTGTGTTCTGGAAAAAGTCTACGTTTTGAATGTGCTTTTGCATTTTACTAAACTTTGAAAGTACTAGGTGACATAATATTTTGGGTTTTTTTGTCATTTAGGAGTACTTGATTCTTCAGAAAACTTCTAAGGTAGATGTGGACTCAAGTGGAAAGAAGTGCAGAGAGAAAATGATGAGTGTACTGTGTGAGACAGAAGTACAGTCAGAGCATAAAAGGTATAATTTAGTACTGTTGTGCATAGAAAAGTAACAGAATTGATAATTACATTCTGACAAATCTAGGTATATTCATGAGTTTCTCTTCTACAATGTAGGTTTCAGACATTTGAAATCAGAGACTATTCAACACTGGAGAAGCTACAAAGGGATTTTGAAGCTGCAGGACTTACAACTCTTTTCTCTGAGTTTGTCCATCCTCTCTTTAAGTAAAAGAAGACACTGAACCTTTGACCACAGCAGTAGTTGACTGCAGATGCTGATGGAAGATAAAAGGACTAATGTGGCAAACAATGTTGAAGCATTTCTGCAAAAAATACCAGTAGTAGTCATCCTTTTGCAAGAAGAAGGCAATTAATACATTAAGAACTGATAGTTTTTTGACATTTATGTATTAATAACTTTTTCCGAGTAATGTGATGTTGATTGTGATAATTGCATGGCAAGCATGAGAGATTGGGAAGAAATAATGTTAAAAAAATAGTCCTCTAATCAGACTCAAGTTTTGTAGTCCCTGTTTTTCAGTGTTTTCTTTCTTTTCTCTCATGGTAGAGTTTATTGATAATGGCCTGCTGGAAAGCATGGTTAATTTTGCTTTGGAATATTATATGAAGATATTTCTATAAAAAAACATAGCAAACACAGATTTGAATATGTGAGGACACCATACACTTAATATCCCTTAGGAGTTCATCTGCTAATTTTTCATTCTCCATTTAATTGACTGTAAATGCTAGGTGGTTGATTTGAAGAAAAAGCTCCTGTCACTTGGGGCCTGAAAAAACTTAGAAGTGTCTTTTTGAATATTAGTTATTATTTTAAAATGCATAAAAACACCTGCTTGGAGGATTTAAATTGATTAAAAGCTGAGGTAAAGTCAATTGTAGTATTTTTTTTTATAGTTTACAGATGTCTTTTTGCACTTTATCTGGTTTTAATGTCTGTGCAGCTTTAGATATCTTGATTCAATTAGACTGTTGGAGCAGTTTATATACAGACTTCAGTCTTCTGTCTTTCAAGACTTCTGTCAAGATTTGTTTGTGTTGTTATGAATTGGTCACTGGCCTTGACCAACTTAAAACTTTTTTTTTATCAGTAGTCTTTGTTTTACATCTGTATAGTGTTACAAATTATGTGCATAATTTTATAAATTGTGCAAATTGTGCAAGTTCTGTTTACCTAGGGAGAATTGGATACTTATTTCTTACAAGTATTAATGTGTGTCCTTTGGTTTCTATTTTAGCTGAAACCATTGTCTAGGAAGACTAGATAAATTATCCAGTAATAAAAATTTTGCAGTCGTGTGTTTCTTAGTAACTAGCACTGCCATTTGCTATTTCAGTTGGTTTTAGCATGTAGCTAAACATGTGCTTTACTGCTCTCTAAAACTCAGTCCCAGAAGCCAAATGTCTCATGTATGCTGTGTTAATTAAACATATTTGATCAATTCAGTATAAACTAGTTTATTTCCATTCTACTGGGGGGAGACCAGTACAATTTGTTTGGTTCCAAAAGTGTGGTTTGGCAAATCATTATGTAAGATCTGTTTCATACTCAGACCATGAGATCATACCTCTTTCTTGATATATTCTAGAAAAGCATTTACAGCAGACTAGGAAATTCTGTGTTTTACTGTTTGAGATATCAAATGCATAAAGGGTTGTAGATTGCTTGAAAGTTTTTCAGGAGTTTGGTAATTTTCCTAATAAAGAGTGTCTCAAATATATATGCTGCGTGTTGTTTTATGCATTGATGCTAATTTAATGAGATAGTAGCAAAGTTCTTCTTAATGAGTCTTTCATGTTTATCGCATACAGTACTTCAGGCACAGTAGAAAACAGACTGGGTTGAACAGGTTTTACAAATCTTTTCTATATTATTTTGAAATGGCTTCCTGAGAGACAGGAAATCTAATTTTCCATCATTTTAAGTGCATGTGAAGATGAATTCTTTCATAAAGAAGAGCAAAACACAAGTATCTTTAAAATATTAAAATAACATGTATTTTAAATTACAGTTTCCAGAATTAAACTGTTCTCAGGTAAAATATCTGTTGAAAAATTGTGTGTCAGTGCAGTATAAAGTTTTGAAAAGCTGCAGAGGCTCTCTCCTTATACTGTGTGACAGATCTGACAAGTGTCAAACTCAAGAAAAGGCCTATGCATGTACAGCATAAGAAAACATAATCACTATCTCTCTGCAAAACTAAATGTCAGATTTTGCCAGATGCATTATAAATGTGTTGATTTTAGGAATCAGGTTGAATGGCATACCTACTGGTGTGATCTCAAATTGCATGTGACTTCAAAAATAATTGAGGGATAAGTTGTTGTGATCATCTTTCTTGCAAGATTAGATGCAGACTTAGTAAAGTTTTCCTTCCTACTAGAAAAGCCATTGTGGTGTTGGTGATTGCCAGTGGCACTTGAATATAAACCCATATATTTTTTTTTGAGTTTTATTGCCTGATGCCTTCTTGGTCAACTACTTGGTCAGAGCTGGCATTCAGCAACAGCCAATTAAAAAGTGCCAGTAGGGCAAGTTGCAGCTCTCTCCTGATCTGTGCTCATCACCCTGCCAAATGAAGTTGTTGTAAGAAGCTAGATGATTTCTGTGTTTCAGGAGTTGGAAAATGCAGTTTATACGATGGATTTTTACCTTAGTTAAATTTGTTATTCACTAGCTTACACTGGACAAATCCACAAGTTCAGTGTAGGAAAGGACTACATTTTTTTAGCTTGGTTTGATGTACTTCAGTAGAATTACAAATCTGATCAGCTTGATGCTGTTCAGACAGCGGAGTACATGAAAACTGATGTCAGTCTGATTCTGTTAAAGCAAATGCTTTTCCTACCTATCAATCAGTCACGTATTTTGAAGGGTAGGAGGATATCTTCTGTTCAGACGAGTAAACAATATTTTTAAAGGCTGTTCTTTTGGGAGGATGTTGCAGTTGTCTGTTAACTGCGGGTTTGTTTGCATTGTAAAAAGAGATAAGCTAGCCTGCGAGCCTCTGGGGTGCAGAAGTCATCAAAGTGGGTCCTGCGGTGCATGTTGTGCCTTCCAGGGGAATTGAAGCAGGCCCAGAAGAACAAAATGCAGATACAGAAGAACAAGACGCAGGGGAAAAAAATGTGTATCAGTGTCTAAAAAGTTAGTGAAGTGCATGTAACTATCAGAATCTGACAATTCAGTTGCAAGAAAGAAGAAACCCACGAACTAAAGATGATTTAACAAATTAGAAGCTAGCTTTCTTGTAGATACTGTGTTACAAATAGTTCTTCAAACAGCATGGTCAGTAAAGCCTTGTTTGCCGTGGCCTTGCTAGTTTCTAAGCTATAGCACAGATGAAGCCTTCCCTGCAGGAGATACATTCCTGATGGTGTTCTCCCAGGTGGGTTCCCCAGTGCATGGTATTGATTATGCATAAATTGACATGCTTGCATAAATCTTTAAAATATGAGTAACATTTTTCCACCTGTTACCTTTTTCATCAAAGTTGTAGGTACTTGGTTTCTTTCAAGTTGTTAATCTCTCATTTTATTGAAGTGACTTACTCAAAAATGCTAGGAAAACTTTTTGGTATCAATATGTTTACTTCTGTATGGACAGCACAGAGAACTGAAACCATAGTTTCCTTTAAAAATCAGGCTAAAATGAAAGATGTTGCCATAGGACTGACGAATAATCAAGTTTTTGGGGACAAAACTGTGGTTTGATTGGTCTTTATGAATACCTTGGCTTATTAAGTGTGAAGAAAACAAAAAAGGGGTTGAGGAAATAAGAAAGATCCAGAGAAGGGAAAAAATGGGGGACATCAGGATTAGGATTTTACCTGTTTTTCATAGTTATTCAGTCTCATTAATTCCTCCTCCCCTCTACTCCCAATTTTTTTATTTGGTGTTACAGGGAGGACAAGACATTGTAAGAAGTCATATATGAAAACCCTTGACATAATCAATTAAAAATAACTCAAAGCAGATTTGATTGTTTTGTGAATAAGGCTGATTTTTGTGGTTTTGTTTTTTCCTGTAGTAAGATCACTTGTCTCTTACTTCTGGTGTGAATGACCCACAAACCCCACTGAGATTAGTATGAATTATATGCAGAAGTAGTGTAATGAGTGTTAAGAAACTTCATAGTGGAAAAAATATTTTGTTTATGTTGTTTCTTTAAAAAATAGTTTAATAACCCTTGCATATGGATAATTTAAAGCCTAGTGTCCCTTGATTTTTTCAGCTTTATCTGTGAAAATACAAACCTAATCATGCTATAGTACATTTGAAATAAGATGATGAAATGTTGCACTCACTGTATTTCTGCCAGAGTGTGAGACGGAAATTGCTTATATTATGAAGTAGTGCAATTGCTGGAATCAGCTTTAGTATATCTTTTAGTAGTACTAAGCATTATCATCCTGTGTTTTTGTGTATAACATGTGCAACACTGGCAGCACTCTGTTACAGTTTTATATTTTGTATGTATACTTAATTCTTTGTTATCTTATGCAAGAATTATGACTGGTTATATTCTTAATTATAGACATGAATGGAACTTGGAATATAAATATGCTGATAGCATTTTGCAGCTATTGTTCTGTGCTATGTTCATGTATTGGCTTTTATATTAGTTTGTGTTGTCTAACTTCAAAGTATTAACCTGAAGTGAAGAGAACTCTTCAGGGTGACAGAAATATTTGCCTAAAAGACATTAATTTAAGGAATTCTTTGGACTCTAAAGATGAATCCCTTAATGTTTTGAGCTAATTATGCACTCAGATGCTTTAATTTTATGCTAATAAGTTAGCAACTGCTGCATTTTAAAATTTTCTTTGTGTTTCTTAATGTGATACCAGTAATCTGTTTGTATCCTGTGTTAGGACATAGCTGATAATGGAATTTGGGTTAATATTTTATTAGTATTTCCCATTGTAAGTATCTATGATTCTCTATATGTATACATTGTTATCTATTACAACTTGAATGCAAGTTCATTATTTTAGGATGAAACTTGTTACAAAAGGTCTCTGCATGAGAACAATAACTGTCTTTTTTGCTGATTTTCCTATTGTCACCTTTTACATTCCTGTAGCTATGGGAAGTTTTCTGGAGCTGAACTTAACAGGCCAACCCAGTGTGTTACACCAGATCTTGATGCCAGCTGGGTGGAGGCAGGGTGCTCGCCAGGCCTTTACGGGACCACTTCTGACAACATCTAACTGCTCCCCTGAAGGGATTAGCTGGATATTTCTTGAACTTTGTGTAGAGAATCGAGGGAGTGAATTCCACCAATGCAGAAGGTGAATGGTTGACTGTTGCTTGATCCGAGCTTTACATCAGGAAAACTCTCTGGTATTCCTTTTATGTTAATGCCATGGAGGGTAATAAGCTGATGTTTACACTTGTGCTAGTCACAGGGAACACTGCACAGCAGAATCAGTGCCACAGTTGTAAGACTGAAGGTGGTAAACTCTGTACTTTGTTTTTTAGTTGTACTTAGAAAAAAGACAATGGAAAATGATTTTGTTGGTCTCTGATCAGTCACTCATCTGTAGTGGTACACAGAGGCAGGGTACATTTTTATGGGAGGTGGTGCTATGACTACCTTTCAGCCAAGATACAATAAAAAGCAGTTCTTTTTTGAAGTAAAATAACTGACTTGCTTGTGAGAACACTGTCCACGTGAGATGGTGAACAGAAGCTGAGCTGTATGGATTGAGCTGTGCCAGAGGCTGATTTTTATTTGGTGGAAGTGGAGGTTTTAGAAAGGGACAGATGGCAATAAAAACACTGATTATGTGGCTCTCAGAGAAGCCAAAAGGAAAGGTTTTTTTGCATTGATTTCTCCCTGGAAAGAAGTTTGGGAGTATGAGCAAAGAAGTTGCTACTGTATCCAAGCTTCAACTAGAAATGTCTGAAATAAATATGCAGCTTCATTGTCATTTCTCTTTTTAGAAGAACTGAGAACAAGTAGTGGAAGTTTTCACGAGTATAGAAATGACAAACCTCACTCAAGAGCTGTAGGCTGTCCATGAAGGAATTAGCGTAATTCTTAGAAGTTGTCCTCAAATGACCCAGAAATGACAGAATTTGTTGAGGCAACAAGCTCCAAAAGTCTCATTGATTTGGAAACCAGGCTGTTGTGGTTCCGAGCGATTGGGAAGATTGATGGAAGAGGTGACTACCAGCTCCCAGGAGCAGATTTTCTACAAAACTTGGGCATTCTGGAAAGCAAGGGCTAAGGGGGTTGACAAATCGCTTTTGGGGGAAAAAGGATTCTGCTTATTTGTGGAATCTTAGAATACAGGTAAGTATTTAATTTTTACAAGACTTTTTCTGCATTGATACTATAGATACCTGGTATGGAGATTTTAGATGGTCCTTGCTCAAGTAGTGTCTTGTGTCTTGGGAAGCTGATCTATTTCAGATCCACATCAATTTCAAAGATTGTTTTGGGTGATAATGGTGGTCAGTGGCATGAAAAGATCTAAGTACTGCAAACCTATTCTGGATCAAGGATTTGCAATGGAATTAAGAATCAGCTTTTAAGTATGAATTAGACAAGGCACATCTAATAACAGCAAAAACAGGAGGGAAAGGAAACACTCCACTGGAATACCTACAAGAAATCCAGAGGATCATGTTTCTGAGGTACTCGTGTGGCAGAGGAGAACTTCAGGGTTACCTTTGCATTGACAAGGAGCCAAATGCTGTAAACCCAGCTGGGTGTGAGGGTGTCAGTCAGAGTTTCTGGGCTGTACAGTGCTTGGCACAGTATGTATATCTTCTCCTCCAGCATTGCACCAGATTTCTTTATTTTTCCTCCCCCCCCCCTTTTTTTTTTTTTAAATTTGACGGCAGCTGCAGGGAGATGGCCGTTGCTTGCTATGAATTCTGTTCTTTACTTCTTACAATCCTAATTACTGAAAGATGCTACAGGTTTCCTTCAGACTAATTTTGAAGAAGCAGGGGAATACTTTTTAAAACAAATAAAGGAACAGAGATAAGATCTTAGGAGAAGCTGTTAATTTACATATTGGAGTTGTGGAAAAAAAAAAAAAAAAAGATTTGTCAGAAGAANAAAAAAGATTTGTCAGAAGAAAAAGAGCCATAAAGCAGAGTGGGAATAAAGACATGTCCCCTCACTGGTCCAGAGCTGCCATCTGTCCAAGCTCTGACAGAAGCTGATGTTAGCGCTTAGCAGAGGAGAACAGGTATTTCCACCCAGTAGTGCCTGATGCTGGCACTGAAGAGCTTTTTGTGCTGGAAGATTGGGGACAGCTAAAGGCAAAGCTTGGAAGCACAGGCAGCATGCTGACAATTTTTAGGGTCTCGGCTTTTGAACAGCCATGAAAGTTGGGCTAGTCACTGTGTAACACTGTTAGTAATAGCCATAATAATGGCTCTTATTTTACTGATCAAATCTATTGGAGAAGGTAACAAAATTGAAGTTGTGTAATCAGTCCCAAAGGGAGGTGGTGATTGTAGAGGGTGAAGCTGTTCAGAACTGGAGAACACTGGTTTTTGAAAGCTGGATAGTTTTTGGCAGCTGGGACAATGAAAAGCTAATCCCTGTGGTTTTTTGCATACTTTTTAGCAATCGCTGTAGAAACAAAGGGGAAAAAATTGATTCTTGCTCATCTAATTATGGATTTTTTTCTAGAAATTCACTGCTAAGTAGAAACAAATGAGTTGTGGATAATTGTTTATCAGCAAAACCTTTCCTGCTTTAAGTAGAAAGTGAGAGTTCTAAGAGAAATTTTAACTGCTAGGTTTCTTATGGATCTTAAGTAGGAATGGGTTACAGCTCCCTAAAAATTTCTTATTTACAGCAAATCATTAAAGCAATGCAACAAGTGTTAGAAAATTTCAACTGCTGTGGAATAAACTACAGCAGAAAATTGTGGATATAACTCCTGTTATTCAGTATTTTGTGGGACCCTTGGGATTAGCAGCAAGGGGAGTCAGAATTTTCTGAATAGCAATAAGGATTTTTTTTTTCTTAGCCAGCAGCAAGAGTTTCTATTTATGCCAACTTTCTGGCAGAAGAAAGAAAAGAGATATACTTCTGGAATACCATGAAGGGGTAACAGAACTTTTAACAAATTTGTAGGTCTCATTCGTAAGTTTCAAAACCAAACACAAACAAACCCCAGAACAGTCTGGGAAAAGATTATTTTCATGGTAAAATATAGCTTGTGGCAATCTGAAGTGATAGCTCTTAGGTTGTGCACATGTATTTGAGAGATTACTGTCTGCACAGGTAAGGGGTGGTTTTGGGTTTGGTGTTGTTTTGTCCTTTCTTTCCTGTTAAAGCCGGAGGGGGTGCTGGAATGTGCTGAAACATTTGAGCAAGAACTAGTATGAGAACAAATAAGCTGCAGTAAACCTCAGGTCACCACTCAAGGTCAAACATGATGAGAGTTGTTCCAAAGGTATGCTGAGGAATACAATCAGTGCAGGGGGCTCTGAGAGCAGCTGCAGGGTGAGCCCTGGGTGAGCCCAAGCCCCAGGAAAAGGGCCTGAACTGCCGACACTTGGCAGCACAAAGGGCCAAGTGGCACAGCCGGGGACCGGACACTCGGAGACACGGCGGGGACCCAGACTTTGCTGCCCTTGGGCTGTGAGGGGATAAAAGCCCCGGCGCTCCTTTGTTTGGGTCCTTCCTCCGAGGCACCAGCTCCAGCTGTTACTTTGTTATTTAGTTACTGCGTGATGATTAAATTATTTTCAGGAACAGGATGTCTGGGCTCCGCCCTGGGACACCTGGGCTCGAGCCGGTGAGGAAGCGTGGTGTGACTGAGTGTGGGATGTGCAGCTGGGAAGGGGCCTCCGGCCCAGCTCCGGTGGTGCGAGAGGGACTGCAGGAATGGCTCCTGGATGGTCGGGCAGGGAAGCTTCCTTAACAGCTTCTAATTACACTTGGATACAAAGTAAGAAAGGTGGGTGCTCCACTGATAAAATGAAGACTGAAGTTCTTCAGAGAATAGGAAGCTTTGGCAATTCTGGAAGATCATTACACAATATGGTAAAAATCAGAAATGTACAATGGTTAACATTGCTCTTTGGTCCGTTTTGTTTCACAACGCCTTGTGTAGTGAATGCAGACAGGAGGGTAATTAAAGGGCTAGTGATTATTAATTATAATTTAATTATTAATTATAATTAAAGGTGGAGTGATTGGCTTATGATGGCAGCATCCTAAGGTTTTCAGTGATGAAGTGTCATTGCCCTGGATAACTCTATCTGGCATGGCAAAGCCGCTGCTTTCCATGGAGGGTGCTTGTGGTCAGGACAGGCCTGGTGTTACTTCAGTGTCTCCATTTGCCAATACTGACCTAGAGAAGAGAGCAAAGGTTTGCTTGTTCCAGGAGCAGGCGTGTGCTGAGAGCAGTGTTCTCCCTGGCTTTCTCCTGCAGTTTGTGTTGGTGCAGCTGCTGGCTGAAGGGGCACCAGATGGGCAGGATTTCACTCTGGCTGCCCCCAGAACTGAAGAAGTGGCTCTGGCATCTGGGGCTGGAAGAAACAGGAAAGTGATGTCCTTCCTGTCGAGGCAAAGCGGGCAGAGGCTGTTTCCAGCAATGGTTGTTCCTGGCCACCTTGTCACAGGCACAAGGGGTTAGGTGAGTATCAGAGCTGGTTTTAGGCTGCATGAGAACTGGTACTGACAGTGCCTGTGGGGACACCTACATGGGTGGTTTTGTACATGTGGGCACTTCTAACACTGACACAAGGGGCTAACTATCCTATCTTGCTGTCGTGAGGATGGGAAGACCTTAATTCCAGAGCTTTGTGCTACAAAACACCGTCCTTTTGTCTTTTTACCATGAAATGTCTTTCCATTTGTAAGCAGTAAGAAAATAACCGAATGGTGAAAGTCAACTACACAGCAAAACTACTGACAGTATGGGATGTTGACTGTCACTCTGTCACTTACATAAACGGAACAATAATTGTTGTTCCTCTTCAGAAATGTAGTTTATGCAGTCTATATAAAGGGAAATTATTTAGTGCAGTGCAAGGAAAATTCTTTTTTCCTATCTGAAACCAATTTAATGTTAACTGATGAAACCATTAGAAGATACTGAGCCCAATATGAATCCCTTTGGTGGAATACACAATGTGGAGGAGTGGCTTATCTCACAAAAAGCCTGCCTCCATTTTGGAGGTAATGGGTTTTTTATTTTTTCTCTTTCTTAATAATAGAGGAAGAGAGAGGGATAGATCTGCTAGAATACTCTCCTTATCATCTTTGCAGCCTATGGTCTCATGGAGAGGAATAGCTGAGAGTTGAAAGGGGAAAAATCCTGACTATTGTGCTTTCCCTGAGATAAGGAATATTTTAGAATCCCTTGTCTCATGCATGAAGCCTGGTAAAAGGGTTCCATATTAACATATGGAAGAGTTTTTGGGGAAAAACAGATTTTAGCCTCAGGAGTCTGCTTTTGACTCTTGGTTTGTCTGGGTGTTTTATATGTCTTTGAAACTGAATGTTAAAAGGGGGACTATGAGCCACACAAGCTGAGATTGCTGCATTGACCTCAAGAGGTGAAAGCACAATTGAAAAGATCTGTTTTAAATGTTTAAGGAATTAATAATTGCTGGAAAGTGCAGAGACTTGAAGAACAAGCATCTTATATGCCATGTTACAGACAGATCTGGCACTCATGGGAGGCATTTGTGACAACAGTCTTCCAGTGGGTGACATTTATGTACATGATAAAGAGACAAGACCTCTTTATGTAAAATTTACAATGAGCTTTCTAATGTCATCAGTTTTTTTAGGCTTACAAAATTTCCTCTCTTATAAAATTAACTCCTCATGTTCGGCCATCAGTCTTTGGGAGTTGCGGGGAGCAGCCCCACGGGTGTGTGTGGCAGTGGGTGCACTGGGAGGCTGTGGAGCTGGACAGAGAGAGACAGGACAAGATGCTGCTGGCCATGGGCACACAGCAGTCAAAATGGCTTTGGGCAACAGCTGCTGCCCTTTGACTGAATGTGGCAAAATCAGTGTTCATCCTAGAGAAGACTAAGGGGAGACCTCATCGCAGTCTAAACTTCCTCACAAGGGGAAGAGGAGGGGCAGATGCTGATCTCTTCTCTGTGGTGACCTGTTGCACATAGGTAAAACCTTATAAAATGAAGGCCTTGATGCCTTTGTAAAATCATGGCCCAGGCCTGTTACTTCAGCTAAGTAGAAAAGGACTGTGGGAAAGAGATACAGCTGAATTAGGGGTAGGAAAACATGCTGCATGACTGTTGCATGTTCACATCGTAGTGTATGGTGGTTGGTTGAATTATGTTTGTTATGCTTTAAAACTATGTAAACTGAAAACCGGCTAACTGCTTAAAAAGGCTGAGTTTTTGCAATATAGCGGCTCTCGTTTGCATCTGCCTGGGGACTCTGCGTCGCTCATTATCGCAACAGTGACCAGTGACAGGACCCAAAATTGTGTCAGGGGAGGTTTAGGGAGGTTTAGGCTGGATATCAGGAAAAGGTTCTTCACCCAGTGGGTAGTCAGACACTGGAACAGGCTGCCTGGGAGGTGGTCACAGCACCAAGCCTGACAGAATTTAAGAAGAGTTTGGACAACGCTCCCAGGCACATGGTGTGACTCTTGCTGATGGTCCTGTGCAGGGACAGGAGTTGGACTGGATCCTTTCCAACTCAGGATATTCTATGATTCTACGAAAGTGCATTGTTACCCTTGTTTTCTTCTGAAACTGTGTTTGAGAGCTGGGAAGAAGCTTTATGACTTTTTAGTGATAAGGGGCCAGCAAAGAATTACAAAATAGAGAAGCAATAGAATGAAAATACTAAACAAGGGAGAAGGAAAAAGACATTGGAGTAGAAACTGATGCTAAAACCATTGTGAGGGAAGGGAGCAGAGAGTGCCAGAGAGAGCACAGTGTGTTAGAGCAGAAAGTGTAAGTGGAGACTGCAGCAAGCCTTCTCTGTCTCTCTGCAGCCTCCTCTGAGCAGTGTCACTCATGTCACTTGGTCTCCCAGCCTCTGAAAACTCCAAGTGTAGCCATTGACTGCTTGGATCTTGTTGGAGCAGGTGGATTCCACATGATGGAGATCAAGAGAAAACAGTGAGTACTGACTTTGATTAAACTGGGAATTGCCTCTTGTGGTGAGAACCCTTGCGAAAGGTTTGTGGCATTATTCGCCCAGAGTGCTTTCACGTTTTCAGTGTAGGAACTGATAATCACTTTCAGTAGAAAGCCATAAGCATTGTGTCTCTTGAAAGCAGCAAGATTCTTTCATCTCTCAAAACCTTTCAACAAATGAAACCCAGTAATAGCTAGAGCTGTCCAACCTGAATTAATTTTCTCAGGCGGAACTCTGTATGCTAAAATATTTTGTTGGGTGATAAATGGACAAGGCTTTGGATTCAGCCATCACTTGACATTCTTACCTTCAAAAGTAAGTATTTTGTTTTAGGATATTGTAAGTGACACCTCTGTGGGGGTTTGACGGACATGCTGTCTCTGTAGGATGCATTTTTTTGTCCAACCTTTCTGTATGGAGAAGATGATATGTGTGGGGAGGTTACATTTTGCTGAGCAATGCTGTGAAAGGACAATTTCAGCTTGAGAAATCCAAGGTGGTGTATGGGTAGCTCTGGAGAAGTGGTGACCCCATGGGGGCTCTGACCACATGCTTTGGCTGGCTGTGATCTCTCTTTACTCCTTTTATCCTGTTTAATATGGTGTACTTGTACATATGTATGTACAAGAGAAGGTTTATGGTGTGGATGTGTGCTTCCCCTGCTCTCACAAAACTTTGCCTTCTTGCTGAGCCCACTGGATCCCTGGTTTAAAGCAGAATAAGCTGCATTTTGCTAAGAAGTTCACTAAACCATTCAGATGCTGTCTTAGATCTGGCAGCCTGCAGTGCATCAGAGTATTTTGATAAGCATCATGTCTCCTTGGAAACTACTACTTAGCAGTAACTTGACGCTACATTTGGAGTGTTATGATTAATTTAAGCCTTGCTTCTGCAAAGACACATGGTATGGGCCTCCTCCCACAGAAGTGCAGAGTCTTGTTGAGCTTATCAGAACAGCTCGCATCTTCCAAAGTGTCCCTGTGGGGCTTAGGAGTTCTTCTCTGAATCTCTTCAGGCTCTGCTTTAAGCCCATTGGTTATAAATCTCACTTGTTATCCTTAGGTATATTTTTAGGAGTCTGTTGTCTAATTTGATATTTTAAAAACATTTCTAAAAAGTCTACATCCACGGTTATGAATAAATATAAAGCTCCTTCTGAGGCCACTAAATAGTATTTTAATTAGGCTGGCAAAATTGCTTTTGGCTTGTCTTTAAAGTCTTTAGTATCTTATTTCTATTAACAAAATGGTAATCAAGATTAAATTCTAAAATGTAACCAAAGTAGGTCATATTTTTATTAACTGGAGATAGATAATGAATGTGCCCTATATAAAGATTTGGATTAAATCTTCTGAGATGCTGAGGAGAGTGTTTTAATTAAGGTAATCCTTATTGCATCTAGCCAACACTATTGCTGCTTAGGAATGTAAGATCTCAGTCATGCATATTAGTGCATTACCTCAACAAATCTAATAGAGATTTAATACTTGTATTTGAAGTAGCAATCTGTTACAAATTAAAAGCATTTGAATAATAAATTTAAATCATGTTATTCTTTGCAGAGTTTTGTATAATTAAGGAACACATTCAACATTAATGTTTTGTAATTTCTATAGTGCTTAAGAAGGTGTGCTTTGTTGTTGCTCTTAAACCAGTTGTTGTTTTCACCTGCTTGTAATATAGAGAAGTCCAGCTATTACAGCAGTGTTATATATGTGGGCTAAGTGTTCCTCTAATCCCCCAGGGGTTTGGGACACTTGGCAAAAAGGATGGGACTATGTGTACCATCCCACTGAATGCTAGACTGGGGTTTGCAAAATAATGTCTTAAAATGTTTTAAAATTAAAATAATAATAATAGTAATAAAACATTAATATTGAATAAAAATAAAATAATGCTTTAAAATGCTTTAAAAATTGACAGAGGGGTTACTGATTTGCATTGTAAGATGTTATGAGTGCAGTGTTTGAACATTTGGCCTGTGGTACTGGCAAAAGGACTGTGCTTGATGCAATACATTGTAGTCTCCCAGTATAGATGTGTATACAAAGGCAATACTCCTCTGATTTCAGTGAGAATTAGCTTAGAAGTCTAGGCAATTTTTATGTATTAAATAACATAACCGGAGACTTTTACACTGAATACATTCTGAGCATCTTTTTTCCATGAAGACATGACTGTTCCTGTGATTTCTAGGTTGCATTTCTGAACTCAGCTGCTGTATTAATCCGCAGGAGTAACAGCTCAAAGTGAAGCGGGCAGACACTTTCTCACACAGCACTTTGCTCTCGGTGTGCACTGCGATGCCAGGGTTAGCTGGAGTTTGGGTAAGAGCTCTTAGAACACCCTACTCTGAGTTATGAGAAATGCTAATTTTTGAACTCAGCTTAGCCTGAGAAATACTGGTTGGAGTGTACTGAGGTCCTGTCTGTCTCAGCACTTTTTCCCTCTGAGCAGTTGATGGGATGCTTGTAGAACAAGGGTAAGGAATGGGCAACATCTGCAGAAAGGCTCTTCCCTGGTCCACGTTTTGGTTTTTACTTGCACTGGGTTCTCCCAAGAAGACCATCTATCGCTTAAAACAGGCAATGTACAGGGACTTTCTGGCCATGTTACCCACAGAGCCCTACTCCCCACACTGGGGGAAGAATGCAACAGCAAATCTGCCATCCTCTTCCATTAAAAACTCTTCCTATGCTGATGTTACTACCATTGTGCCAGATCCTTCCATTTCACATGGTGGGATGCACAGAAGAGTCAAAGCAGTTTTGGATGTGCTTTGTCGAATTCCTATATGGGTAGGGATTTCCTTACCTCTTTTAATTCTGCCCTTCCTCATGGGGGAAAACCATACTGATATTCAGGATTTAATTTTTGTTTGCAGAAATGTAACCCTGCTGCTCCTTTGGGAAGCATGCTGCACAGTTCTCATCTCTTGGGCATTTATGGCCATCAGAAACAGTATCTTTCTTGCTCACAAACAAAAAGAAAATCAATGGGAAGATCATAAAGATTATCCTTATTAGCTTCCTCCCTGCTTAACTCCACAACCATAAAACAATGTCCTATAAACTAACATTGTTCTATAAATTAACATAAAAAAAATGTTCCTGTTAGGATTTTCCTATTATATGCAGTCAAGTAATATTAAATACTTTATTTATGTCAAATTCACTGAATATAACATATTCTTGCTCTCTGTAGATGACAACTACTAGGGAAGTCACAGACGAATCTGTCTTTTGGGATGGAAAATTTTGCTATCCTTGATCTGATGTTTTGTGGTTTAGTGAAGAATATAAAGAGAAACCAGGACTACGTAGCACAACAGGGCAATCTTGTTTAGGCTCTTCACTTACTGTTAATGTTCAGTATTTGTTACAGATATTGTCCTTTAAATTGCTAATTTATATATAAACTTTACACTAATTTACACTATTTGTTTTTGGCATCATTAGTTGGAAAATTACAACCTTTCCTGTTTTGTTATACTTTGGATTCTGGTTGCAGTAGTTCTGCCTCTCTCCTCTATTTTAGCATTCCCTAGATTGATGCTGAAAATTACATGTTATTTTTTCTTCCTTCATAAACCCGTGTCACAGAAGTAGAAAGACCTCAGCTATTGAGATCAAAGGTTGCTCAACTTTGCTGGATAGCATGGCATAAAGTTCGGCTGTGATGAATGGTGCCAGGACTTGAAATAAGAGTAGCAAGTCTAAGAGCATGAGTCACTGTACTAGGTCTTCATGTCTGCAGAAAATTTGTGTGAACTGCTGGCTGAAAGCATTGACAATTTTCCATTAGTAATGAATTACAGTAGTAATTTCATTAATTTCTTCACCTCAGTCAGGATATGTTAGTGTAAGTTGCTTAACCAAGCATCAGAGGAGCCATTGCCGTTAACCTTTAGTCCTTTGCTGTGTAACCAGGACCAGTTAAGAAGTAAATTAGCGTAGCATCCCTTTAAAAAAAAAATTACTTTAGATAAGCAGTGGACATAATTTTTTCCTGTTTTTAATTTAATAGCAGGTTTATGGTTTTATGCAAAACCATTCACATTACAGCTGACCCTCTGGGAACTGGGTTTTTTCGTCTGTGTAATTTGGTGTCTTTAATAATCTGCTGTCTGTTAAATCCAGCACAGGCTTGATTAATGAATTGTGATGAACCAATGCATTAATTTACAGGTTTGGTCTAATACCCTAAAAGGCTACATCAGTGCTTCCAGTTATTAATGTTAATAAACTTGAGAGAAAAAGCAATGTGAGGAGGGGTACAGGAAGGTAGTATGTGGCAGGTTTTGTCTTTATTCAAGCATTTATGTCTGCAGCTACTTTTCTTACAAGAGAACGGCAAAAGCCCTTGACAACAGACAACATCAAATGGAGAACAGCTTAGTAGTGTTTGAAAAGACTGTAGAAGCTGTCTGTGTTCCATAGTCAAATCTGAAGCTGTCTGTGTTCCATAGTCAAATCTTTTTTTCTTTGCTGAAAGTCCATATTCAACACAGGTTTTCATGCCGTTTTTCTAACTACTGTGTAGTACTTTTGAAACCCTTTTCTGTTAAATCTGTGGCAGAAACACAATCTTGAATATGAATTTCTCTGAAAAGTCACTCCAGAACCCTGGCAGGTGATAGGTAAATGTGGATATAAGGAAGCATATGCATGAGAATGGTGGGTATTTGACACTGACAAAATTGGCTATGATTAGCAACTAATTTCTAAGATGATCCTTTTTAAAGATGATCCTTTAAAGATGATACTTTTGAAAACTTTAAATAAATCTACAAGCTAAATTGCAAAATTTTATTCTATTTCATTTTTTTTTTAAATCCTTCATGTGTCTATTGCATATAATGATTCTGAAGAGTAGAGTGTATTCTGTTCAGTCGCAAAAGAGCTGGTACATTGAGGAAAGGGAATAGTAATTGATTTACTTATTTTTTATTGAGAAAGTAGGGTTTGGGAATGGGATAGTAATACGGTGTGAAGATTTTAGGGTGGTGTAAAAAAAGTATGAAATTTTGTCTTTGATGCTTAGCCTCTAGATCTTGAAAACATCTTAAAACAGCACAGAAGTTCAAAGAAGGAGCTGTGTGTCCTCTCTCCTTGGATATCAGCTCATAGTACTGGAGCTCAGGCTTCTTCAAATTACAATTCCAGCCTTGCCTTGTTCTGATAAATATAATCTAAGAATTATTATTTTAGACATTGATGTATCCATCTTTCTGTCTATTAAAATATAGCATGACGTTTAAAGCCCATTTTAGCAATCGTGCCTCAGGCATTGTCTTTCTAGTGGGGCACAGGAATTTTCACTTGTCCTTGAGATAAATGACACTGGTATAGAATTGGCATCTCTTAAGTCTTGCTTCAGCATCCATGGCACCAAAGTACTGCTGGAAACATTGGAATGAGACAGAGAAATAACGGTGTTTCGGCTGAACAAAATAAATCCCCCCTGTTTCTTTTGCTTCTTACTTTCTTACTGGTAGGGAGAGAATAATTTCTGCTACATCTTGGCTATTTTAATAGGATTCAGAATGCATGATCACATTAGATACTGTACCTGAGGCAATCTGTGTTTAGACTGGTGATAATTACATGCAAAAGTCATTCAACAATGAGGCAATTAATGCTGATGAACTTTAATAAAGTCAGCTGTCAGCAATAGATATTGCTGGCAAGTTTCCTAATCCTATATTTATAATACTTTGAAATTCCCTTCTGTTCTATTCTATAATGTATTTCTGCTTAATGTGTTAAAAAAAAACCCACCAGAAAATATTGCCAGCAACAAATTTATATATGGCACAAATATGAACAAAGAGGTCAGGAGTCGGCCTGCTTACCAGATTTACTGCAGTGATTGGTATTTACCAAAGAAGATGATAGACAGAACAAGGCAAATCCTCTAACTCTCTCAGCAGAGGAAAGGGAAAGCATTAGATAAGGAACACAGGGCTTACATTTCCCCTCATTGTTGATTAACAAGCATTAAATTACGCTTAATGTCAGATGTAGGCAGGTCATTGTAATGTGTCAGTGTAAATTAGAAGATGAAGCCAGTTAGTGTCTGGGATTTGCAAAATTCTGGAATCTTTGTCTTTTGCTGAAGAGACATACATCCGTGAATTTCTTAGTTATCCTGATCGGTTATATGATCAGATGAATTTTGTCATTGGAAAATTCCATTATAAAACCATTATTCTTTGGAACAGAAAGCGACTCTCAAGCTTTTTTGCCTTTCCACCACAGGCAATTATGAAATTGCAAGGAGTGGCTGATGGAGGCATGAAGTGTCCTCCTCATTAAACTTTATTGAACATTAAAAAGGCAATGCAGACCTGTGTGCCTTTTCCTGAGGATCAGTGTGCTTTGGTGGGCTACAGTTCAGAAACCACTGCTCTGACATGAGGAGGATGGAAAATATGGAAAAACCTGCTACAGGGTACAGATGAGACAGCTAACACAAGAGCATGGAGCCTTCTGTGAAACGATATAAAAAGTCTAAATATGGAAGTAGTTTTAAAATGGCAGAAATGTAATTTGTCTCTTTCCTAATCCAGTAGAATTGGTATAAATCACATGCACTATAGAGCTGTTATGCATTAGGTTCAGGGCATGAGCTTGCTCCAGGTGTCCTGGAAGAGCTGTTCCAACAGGAGCACTGCAGACTGTCAGTTTGGGGAAGGACTGTTTTTATCAGAAGCTTTCTCCCCCTTTTTTAGGAATGCAATGAGAAACAGCAGTGAGGTATTCTTCTTCCTTCTATGTTTTTTTATTAATATAAAGGCATTATCTCTAAGGCTAGAGATGGCCAGAGGGAATATCCCTGTAGGTGTACGTGTTCTCCTCCTCTTCCCTGTTGGCTGTGGTGAGAGCCCTTGCCTGGATGCACTGGTGGTCTAAGCCAACATGACTCTTCTCACAGTTCCTTTATCTGCCTGGAGCAAAATCAGCATTGGCAGCCCCACAGGACAGCAAGCAGCTGTTAAATACAAGTCCAGTAGCAGAAACTACATGTATAGAAATACATTTCTATTTTAGCTGTTGCACTATGTTAATCAGTAAAAACCATACACAACTGAGGAAAATCTGTTTATGGTAGCTGAAAGTGTGTTGTGGTGAGTGTTAAGGTTACAGATGATAGTTCATGTGTATAAGCCTTTGGTTTCAGTTAGAAAAGCTCTGGTATTTGGGATGAGGTTAAGTTTCTAGGGTGAGGCTGGAGATGAATCACAGCTGGATTTTGGCTTTTGGCTTTAACATCTACAATCTTTTTTCAGCAGCTGACAGAAAGATCATATTGTACTAGATAAGCTGCACAAAATTCCTGCTGTTTTAACCTGAAATCATATGATAGAAAGGTTGAAAATTGGAAATGGAAAATGTAATGGAAAATGTTTGTCATGAAATGTTGGAGGCAACCTGCAGCAAAGCCCCAGCAGGAGACAGGTGAGAGTCAGGAGAGGCTCACTCAGGTCTCCCTTACCACGGAAAATGTCTGTTTTGGCCTGACTAGCTTTGGCTGCTTGTGTCCTTCAAGAGTGAAAGTAGAAGGGAGAGAGGAAACTGAGGGACAGTGGGGAGATGGGGGCCTTAGCACAGGGAGACAGAAAGGCACAGGCAGTAGGAACTCAGAGGAGAGGCAGTGGTGAACAAAGAAGTTAATGATGTGAAAAAAAGTGGGATTGGGGGTTCACAGCTTTCCCTGCTTGCACTGAAGCAGGTGACAGCAGCATGGAGTGGCTTTTACTTGCTAGTTAGATCTGTAAAGTATTGAAACATCTGTTATGCTCTGTAATGACTCCTTGAATTGCTCAGGCACTTATGGCATAAGGCAATGCTGCATAAACAAGCTTGTCTCTAAAGTCAAGTGTAGGACATTCCCGTGGTTTTCTTACTTCTCCAATCTTTGTTGGGAGTTAGGGTCTTTTCCCATGACTGGGTTGCTTATTCTCCCCATGGAGGAGGTTTGTACAGCAACATTTCTTTTTGTGTTACATCAGTACAAGAGAAAACAATTTTAAATAGGAGGAGGCTGGCAAGCATCCAGATTAGGATGCTAAGACCTGGATGGGGCGACAGCTATGAGGATATAACCCCAGGGTGGGTCTCAGAAGGTTGTGGGTGATGGGTCTTGCTCTGCATGTCACAAGTGTGGTACCAGGGGTCTATCCTGGGACCTGTCCTGTTTGACATCCCTGCCAGTGACTTGGGGAGGTGGTAGAGTGCACTCTCATCAAGTGTGCAGATGTTCACAGCTGCAGCTGGGGGAGGGATACCACTCAACATACTCAGGGCTGGGCTGCTCTTTAGGGAGAATTAGCCAGGCTGGAGAAGGGAGCTGCCAGGAACCTCATGAAATTCAATAGCAACAAATGCAAAGTTGTGCCCTGGAGAAGGAGAAACCCCCAGGGTTCCCCTGGGATGGGCTGTCTGGGGACAAGTCTGTGGAAAAGTGCAGCAGAAATGAAGGCCAATAGCATCCTGGGCTCTCTTAGCAGGAGCAAAGCCAGGAAAGTGAGGAAAGTGGTTATCTCCTTCTCAGGACTTGCTAGATCTTGTCTAGATATCCATCAGGTTTGTAGCTCCTATACAGTAAAGACATCCTCAAAGTGGATTTCAGTGAAGGGCCACCGGCATGGTCTGGGGCTGGAGTCCTGTGAGGAGAGGCTGAGGGAAGGGGACTCGCTCAGCCAGGGGAGGGCATGGATGGATGGATGGATTGGGTCACCTACCAGCAGCCTGCCGGAGACACTTTCCCCATTGGAGAGGGTCTTTCCCCATCATGGGTGGGAGGTCCAGCAGTGCAGCAAGGGCCCAGGGAGGCTCTGCAGCCTCCACCCTTGGAGGTTTTCAAGAACCTGACAAAGCCCAGAGTCACCTGGTCTGGTTTCCTGGCTGACCCTGTCCTGAGCACAGGCTGGATAGGATGGACTCCTGTGCCCCTTTCCAATATGAATTGTCTGACAATTGAGGCAACTGAATATGGAAAAGGGGGGAGGAAGTGGTGGGAAGGGAAGAGGGAAGAAAGAAGAGTTGATCAAAATATATTGCTCAAAAATTCAGTGGTAGTCACCCTAATGTTGTAGATCTTAAACACTTCGTTTTCTGTGGACTCCCTAGTCCACAGAATCTGTTTGCCCAATGCAGTCTGTTTTGATTAAATTTAACCATTTGCATTTGTTCTGGTTGGATAATTACTTGAAAATAACACTGTGGGCTAATTTACCTGCTTTTGTTCAGGTCAGCTTGGTCCTGCTTACTTGTCCTAGTGCTTGAATGGTCCTGGAGATATTTGTAACTTCAGAGGGGGCTCTTAAAGGTAGATCTTTTTTTTCTTTCCCTTTTTTTTTTCCTTTTTGGGATTTTGTCTTTTTTTTTTTTTTTTTAGAGATTGATTTTGGCCACTTATTTTTGAAAAATTGGTAGTCTACGATGGGGTTTGTTTTAAGTACTATGCAGGCACAGTGAAATACACAACTTTCAGGAATAGTCTGAAAAATGCAAGGCCCCACTTTCTTATATGAGAGGAAGCAAACAAAGCTGGAAAACTGGTTGTAAAATTCAGCTGCTGGTGCCACCTGAGCAAAAACAATTCCTTTCCTAGGTGCAAGAATGAGTCATACATTGTGCTAGAGTATGTGATTTAGGCAGATGTGCTTCATCTCACACTCCCAGCCAGTACGGCAGTTCCTGCAGTCAGTTCCCACAGCTCAGTGGCAGAACATGAGCTGCTGGTGCTGTCCTAACCCATGGATGGGTTTGCACTTGCCCAGCTCTGCCTGTAAAAAGGAGGTAGGATTAGGAGAAGAAATGGTAGTGGTTTGGTTAGTCCTCGTGAAGAGGTCATTGCGAGATATGTCGGTCCAAGATGTCATGGTGAAGTGGCCTGAGGTCCTGAGCAGGCACCCAGCACTGAGCGGTGGCTCCTGTACTTCACGCTCAGTGTGTCCAGACTGCTGTGTTTAGTGGATTACGAGGATGTAGAAGAGATTGTGTAGAGACCCCACGTGCAGGAGCCTGATGCCCCCATGCTTGGGGTTTAACACGAACCCCTCGAGTCACTGC
Organism: Oreocharis arfaki; assembly: GCA_013398015.1. Taxonomy (NCBI): domain Eukaryota; kingdom Metazoa; phylum Chordata; class Aves; order Passeriformes; family Paramythiidae; genus Oreocharis; species Oreocharis arfaki. The sequence continues at coordinate 174,993 of VZRR01012522.1, forward strand.
ACAGCAGCCCCGTCAGTGCCTGCAGAGCTCTGTCCCCAGGGCTCTCGAGAGGCCTTCGGATGTCAGGTAAGTAGCAATTATTAATCATTAGGGCTGAGATTATTCACACTGTTTGCTTTCCTCACATTCATTCCTCCCTTTCTTGTTCAAATAAAGTGACATTTAGGAGAAACTTACAGTGGAGCTTTTTATCCCCCCTTCAGTGGTTTATTTGATTTCATTGATCTTTTTAACTCATAATCAAACTGATTTTTGTAACCAGAAACTGTCTGATCTTACCCCTTTCATTTTCCTGTGTACTGAAGAACAGTACAGCCTTGCAGAGCTCAACAGTCTTTGTTAGAACCAAGTTTGGGCCGGGGCTGTGGAGCAGTCTGAGCTTTCCGCACGTCCTGGAGCGGGACAGGAGTGGGGATCCGGGGGCAGCTGCACCTCCCTCGGGAAGCCGGGAGGGAGATGGCTGCTGGCGGGGGTGACCCTTGGCACCCCGGGGCTCCTCCCGGGGCCTTCGTTAAACGAGGGTTCGTTGCCTAAAACTGGGGTCCATACGCGACGCCAGGTATCATAGATGCACTTTTAAACTCAGCAAGGGCCACGATCGGAGGAAGGTTTTTGAGAGGAAATTTTTGTAGAATTGCCAGCTTGTCTGGCAAATCACCTGTCTGAAGACAACTGCATTTTAAGGAGACGAATCGACATTTCTGAACATTCCCCACTGGTTTTCCCCCTCTCTGAGAGCCAGAAGGAGACAGACGGTGCGGAAGCACGCGGCGAAGGGAGCGGTACGTGTCCCGGGGAGCAGGCCCCGTTGGCCGGTGCGGGCGGTGTCGCGGCCGGGGCTGCCCCTCCGGCGGGCGGAGCGGCGGCACCGCCTCCCCGGCTCCGCCAGGGGCTGCTCGAGCACCGCGGCGGCGGCGGCNGGCTGTAATTAATTAATTTTCCGCACGGGATCCCCCCACCCCCCAAGGCATGCGCGCCGTGATTTAAACTCTGGGTCCCGGCCCGCCGGTGCGCTGTGAAGGGCCGACTGTCGCTCAACCCCAGCGATAATCAGATAGGAACGTGTTTGCAGGGGATAACTCACCCGTCTCCCTTCCGTGAGGCGGTATCAGCGCGATTTTTATCTTGGCTGTATGCCGAAGACGGTGTCGTGGTGCCTGCTTATTCCTCTTCCCATGATCTGGAGTTGTTGGCTTCTTTCTGCTCGGTTTCTGTAAAATAATGATTTGAAAATGTATTTTTTAAACAATGGAAATAATCTAAAATGCCCTAAAAATGTCTTTAGCAATATTACAATTCAAAAGGTTGGTCTGTGATGGAGACCAAAACCGCAGTAGTCTTTCCTTCAATGCAGAAATGTGTAAGGTAATATGGCATTGAGTAATGCAATTTTTGTTTTCCCAAGGCTAATATCTCACTTGTAATAGTTAATGAGTTAACACCAGAGATAAAATAGTTGAGATAAGCAAAGCCAAGGCATTTTACAGATTTCATTGGAATTTATGGAGAAAATCTGGTGTCAAGCAAAAACTGCATTTTGTGTTTTCTGAAAGTGAAGTCATGGTAATTAAAATGCTTTGGTAAAATGTTTCTCCTACATAATTGGTGTCCTTGGTCTGTTGCTCCTCAAGTCCTTTTTTTTCCTTCCTTTTCTTTTCGGAGGGGGGGGGGGTTGGGTTAAATTTTGTTTTATTTTAATCTCCTGAACTTTTACAGCAGCTGCGAGTAGAAGGACCAGTCACAGAGCTTTGAGGGAAAAGGAGTTAGTTTGTCTTGGTTTTGTTTTTCTTTTGAGTAGATTTCAGGAGGTTTGTCTCTAACCATGCTGAAAGCCTGTTTGTAACTGTAATAGATGTGTGCTCTGTTGTCAAAAACCTTAACAAACCTTTAAGTGAGTCTAATTAAAGCAGCCTTTGATAATGGCAATAATAAAAGATTGCTTTAATTTACACTGTAATGAAAGGATTACGCCATTAAATGTTACAGGAAATAGTGGAGCTGCTTTTCCAGGCTAGGTAGAAATTGCATGCTGTGCTGTTACGATCTCAGGGAAGTCCCAATGATTGTCCTTCCGGCCATCAGCCAGAACTTCAGAAATGAGGTAGTTCCTCCCTCTTCTGAGAGAGAGACGTGTGTAGTCAAGTTATCCTGTTTGGTGTTTCCAGTGTGTCTCTTTTCTAAACCTTGCACATCTGCCCCCAAAGCCTGTCATTTTAAGGGAGATCAAGCCTGGCAGGTTTTGTGGTGTCTGAACACCAAGCTTTGAGCTGGAAACGTAAGGTTTTTTGGTTTGTGGTTTTTTTTTTTTTTTCCTCCTTGACGTTTCTTTTTCATTATAGTGTTTCTTGATGTCTTGTCCTTTAAGCCAGGATAGTTTCAGAGACATGAAATGACAACTTCTTTTTTGGACCATGATTCTAGATACCAATTGGATTGCCCTTCTCAAGTAAACAGGTTGCCAGCCTGTAAAGAATGGTGTGGTGCTGTAGGCATGTCAGCAGGACATATGGCTGTACAGGGCAGGTTAATCACCAGAGAGCCTCATGTCACTTCTCCACTTTTCTGCTGCAGGTTCTGGTTTCGTTTTTATTGTGTACTGAATTTTGTACTTATTTTTGTGGGACCCTGGATGAAGCCTGAACTTTAATGTTTTTGAGAGGAGAATCCAAAAAAGAAAAGTAAGCAACTTACCCCAGGTTATTTCCTCAGGTAAATTAGAACATTGAAGTTAAGTTCTATTTCATTTTCTGAACTTGCCGTGTTGCATTGAATGAGCAAATGAGGGTGCCAAAATGTGACTAATTCACACATTGAAACAGTCTTTACATGATAAGGTGTTGGAAGGATTAAAATCATATACCTTTAAATATTGAGAAACAAGAATAAGATGAGACTCAGGAATCTTAGAGCAGAATATAAAATGATGCTGCTGCAGCTGGAGCTCATGCTGATTCTGTGTATTGTACAGAAAACACCATCATAACAATAACAAAAAGAAGATAAGCACTGAACTGCGAATTCCAGGTTCATTTTTCAGTACTACCTAACTCTTCGTAACTTTACAATGAAAGATTCAGAAATTGGAGCCAATTACCATAATATGTGGTGGTTTGGTGGGAGCATGTTCTACATCAGACAGTTAAAAGGTTTTATTGCTATTAGGAGCTTGTTAATGCCCTTGATAATGTCTCTAGTTGCTTTGTAATGTCTCTTGTTGAAGTATAGAATTCTTTTATCTTCTTATTACATTATGCAGAAACTTGAATTGAAACGATATTTGCAGGAACATTTAAAGTAGTGCATCAATCAGTTTCAAAGAAGAGAAAATGTTCTCAGAATAGGTTATAAAAGGATAACTGTCAGTTTTATTTTGGGTGAACAAAGAAACCAACGTAAAAAGCACTTTATTGTAAAAGCACACTGTGCAATTCAATAAATATTCCATATAAATATAAAGGAAAAGAAAGTTCATGAGTATCTGATGACTTGAATATAATTTAAGTAATGCTTCCAGAATACAGCAAGCAGTGAAGCACCTTCTTCTTTCTTGTGTATTCCTACCCCCAGATCAAGTCCTCAGTAGGGGATAGTTTAAATGAACTTGTTAATGATTTGAATGGATAAAATATGGTTATAATTGAACATTATCTTCCAGGGATGTAAACCTCCTCACAAACCACCTTGCTGCATGAGAAAAATAGCTGTAGCACCTTCCCTCACTCTGCTTGTTTTTTGTTTGTTTGGTTGCTTTTCTTTCTCGAACATGATTTCTTGTTATTTGTTTTCCCTCTGGCATTTTTTACCTACTTTAACATGAGGTTATTTGAGTAGTTATACATTTGGATTACAAACCTTCTATATGATTTGGTTATAAAACACTTGCACGTGGTGTTATTATCCAGGAAAAACAGTTGCAAATACTATGCTCCTTGAACCAGTAGTAGCTTGCTAGACCACACAAAATATGGCATGTTGCAAATCTCATCTTGTAGCCTGTAAACCAGAAGCAGCTCTCTCCCCTTCCCCCCTTCTTTATCTTCTAAAAAAGGAAAAGAAAAAAAACGAAGCTACCAAAGACTGCATGTAGAGAGTTGTAAATGCTCTGCTCAGGCAGCAAATGTTTCCCAAAGAAATTTGAGTGTCTTGCCCTTTGGATCCGTTGTCTTTTTAGAATCCAGTGTTCACCCTTTGACTTCAACAGAACAGAGTATTTCTAGTTTAAGAAATGTGTGTTTTATTTCTGAAGAGTTTATTAAGGCAGAGAAGTAATTGACTGTGAATGCACTGATTTTGGTTTATTTATTTATTTTAGTTTATTTTGGTAATTAATTTCTATGCGCAAGGGATTTCTGACCTTTTTTGTTGGTCATTCTGAAAGGGTATACAGCATGTACCGGCATTATTAAACTATTTATTTTTCACTTCTAAAACTTTGAAAAGATCATTTATTTTTATTTAATAACCATACCACAATAAACTGACCTTGTTCATGCCCTGTTCTGAATTCTAAGCTTCAGCTTAGGTATGTTTTCAAACTTGCAGGTGGTTTTTAAAATTATAGGCTATTAAAAAAACGCCTGTAGGTTTTAGGGACTTACAATAGTGATTTCATTGAAGTCTGCTATAATTGATCAATCAATTTGCGATAGTCACGATGTATTTAAGATGAAATTTTATTTCCACAACACATTTTTCTACATAGGACTTCTCTCCTTTAACTATGTCCCCGTGTTTCCAGGGCTGTGCCGCAGCTCTGAAGGTAGGGGTGCCAGGTGGCCTTTCCCCCCCAGCACCTCCATCCCCTTGCCCTTCTCTCTCTGGCCAACACCTGCCTTTTGTGGCACAGGTGTTATTACAGTGCCCCAAAAAGAGTTTATGTAATAGCACTACAAGCAACTTCTGAAGAAGCGTCTCCATAAGTTACTGAACCCTCGAGAAAACAGTAATTTACTGTGAGCAAGCTGGTGGGTTGCATGCATCTGTGTGCTCTGCCTGGGAAAATAAAGTGGTTGCCATGGCAAGTCCCCCACGCTGTGGATGTGACATCCTCTATGGGTGAGGCTGGGGCTTGGTGCGAGGCGAGCCCTCCTTGGCCCTGCACTGTGGGGTCTGTGCCTGCTGCATGGGCAGCCTGGTGTGCAGCTCCATCCCTGCCTCACTCCCACACTGCTCTTGCCTATGGGCAGGCTCCTTCCCTTAAGGCATGGGAACATCAGCCATGGGTTAGAGATCCCAAACACCCAAGGTAAGCAAACATCACACTTTTGAAAAGTACTGCACAGAAATCACAACTGAGCCCATGATAATCTTGGGATCTTACCAGAAGGCACTGGTGAGATACCACATGATCAGCTCACTCTTTGTTTGGGAAGGAGTGTTTACATGCCTTAAATTTATTTGACTTTTAAATTCAGTTATTAATAAAGCAGCCTTTGCTGACCTGAGGTGAGAGCAGGGGAACAGCAATGCTTGCTCCAGGAGCACACAGCAGAAACCTGACTTAAGACATTGAAACTAGGCAGTAAAAGCAGTTTGCACTTTATCTAGCATCTGCTCTAAAATGTAGGTTACTGTGCCAAGTGTGATGATGACGGCTCTCATTTTTCAGGAGCTCCTAGTAACTAGGCCCAATGCCATTTCAGAGCAGGACTTTGGTTTGGGGGGCAGCAAAGCTCTGCTTTCACCTAAAGGTGCAAAAGAGGTAAAACACAGGGCATCCTTGGGGAGATAGGGGTCAAGGCTTTCTAATCTAGTATGAGTTAAGAGACCTGTCGCATGTAAGGAATTACACAAACATATGTAACATTGTTGTAGTTGATCTGGAAAGCCTCTTGTAACATATAGTACTTTAAATAACTCTGAAGATAGGAGGAGGAATCTGGCTTTCCTAGATAGAAGCATTTTTGGAGGAGGAGTAGAAGATGTTATGAATAGATGTGACAAAGGCAACCAGACAGACTTTTGCATGAAGCATAGGAAGTTGATCCATGGGAGGAAATGTAGTGGCTTGGGTGACAATAGTGTGAACCATAAAGAACCTTAAAATTGATGGGTGTTTCTTGTTTTACTATGATACAACAGAAAACCAAAAAGAAGGGACTGGTAGTGGCACCCACAACACCCAGCCAAGAACAAGAGACGTGAGACTCTTCCTTAGTTTACCAATTTCTAAATCAAAATGGAGGGGAGGCTTTAGAAAGGAAAAACCCACAGGCTGATTAGTGGTGTTTTTTCTGACTGCTAATAATGCTCCTACAGGTGTGCCCCAACTTACAGAATGAAACCTCTGGCCCGGGTAGTGAGCATCACATCACTGACAGAACAGGGCTCAGTTCAGATTGCAGCAGAGGAGAAGTGATGTCTTGGCAGAAGAATTGAGTGGGAAGTGACAGCTCTTGCTGTAAAAAAAGCGGAGAGTGTCTAAGAGTTAAAATAGATTCTTCTCTGAAATGCCCATGTAGCTTCAATAGCTCCACAGGAGTTTTAGGATTACAAATGACAGCAAAATTCGTGCCATTCTGCATAATTGTATTCTCTACAAAGAAAGTTTCCTACATCTCCTAGCAAAGACGGTACTTTCATTAGAAGGAAAATAATTTCAAAATGACATCTCTTTGTGCCAAGGATTAAAAAGATCTAACAAGGAGTTCTAAAAAAATAATGAAGCATTTACATTGAATCCTTTGGTTTTACAGGTAGAATAATGACATGAAAATAAAAGAAAATTTTAATTGGTGAAGGGATGGGGAAACATCTTAGTACCTGACTCGTCACTATGTTCATCCTCTCTTGTAGCTCCCACCGTTTTCACTGACAATATACAGAACTATATTTGTCTTTACTGAGGTTTAGCTCTGTTAAAAACAATCCAGTTCTATCTCTCTGCTAATGTAAGATTTCAGCCTTCCTTAACACGAGTCTCTGACAGACAAGATGAACCCAGAATGTCTTGGTTTGGCAATGGTTCAATCCCCTGTAATTTTGTTAATTTAAATTTAGTCACAGGCTGCACATTCAGGAAATGCCATCTCTTTTTGCCCCACCACAGCCTAGAAACTCTCCGTGATTGCTCTGTTGTCATAGCTGGAGAGCACGAACCCTCTGTGCTCAGCTTGCAGTTCCGACTGCCATGTATGGACATTTCTAATTACTTTGGAGGCGCTCCATTTTGTACTGCATGCATAATTACTTAGTTATTTACATTTTATTTCAGCATTTTTTCTAGCCGGTACACTAATGAAATCCCGGCGTGACATCAGAACCTTCCTGTTGAAGTGGGTCTTCCCTTCAGGGATCAGCCACCCTTTTAAATTAATGAGCCGCTTACAGAAACAGCTTCATGATTTTATGTGCAGTGTTTGCAAGGAAATTTATAAATGGTCTGACTCCTTTCAGATCCAAATTCTGTTGAAATTAAAAGAAAATCTCCCACTAGTATTGCGTGCTTTGGGTCATCTCTAATGTGGATTTTTTATTTCGTTTATTTACCATAACTCAGGGAAAAGGGTCCTCCATCTTTCACACAGAGGAGCAGATGTACGGGTGGGAAGGAAATAATGGATGTAAGGAAGCTGATTAGCACTGGAGCCCCCAAAAGTATGTAGGTAAGAATTAGTAACATCGTTATTAACAAACTTGTTTTTCATTTGAAGAATTCTTCTGAAGAATATAGGAAATAAAATTAGTCTCCACGAAAGTGAGCTTCTTTTTGAGGCACTGTTTTCATAAAAAAAATTGAAGATTTTTAAATCTTATGTTTTTCTTTTAAGATCAATTGAACAAAAAAAACCCAAACCAAAACAAAAAAAGTCTCCCAAACAAACCAAACCAAACCCAAAGAAACAAACCAAAAGAGAAAGGAAAATGGTGTTGCTTAGCAACAGCCTCATTCAAATGGTCAGAAATTGGTATATTTGCTGGAATTTGGGAGATAGCTCATGGAGCTTGCCAGGTGCATGGGATCAAGAAAGAAAACAGTTGATGTCCAAAATGGAGAAGGGAACCACTACTGCCATCAGATTAAGCATGTGCACTTGGTTTAATGTGGTTTGAAACACAATTCTGGTTGCCTGAGTTCAGCACATGTGGGCCTTCTCTTGTGCCCTTGTTGTTTCAGTGGTGCAGGACTATTCCTGTGGCAGGTAGACATGAACAGTTTCTTTGTGATGTTTGTGTGTTTATTTTCCTTCATTTTTAGGTATGCCCATCTTCTTCCTCCTCAGCCTGGTTTACTCCATAACCAGGCTTGTCTTGGAGGCAGCCCTTTCCCTTGGGTAGAGCGGGAGGACATGCCAGCTGACGTGTTTGCAGCAGCCACCTCTGCCTTACGTTTTCTTGCCTGTTCCAGAGTCCAACCCAGTGTGGAAAAAGAGCAAAACTGCCCAGTGAGCATACCTGTCTGTCTGGGTGGAGGGGAGTGTCTGGAGAGGAGTGAGGGAAAGGAGAGCTTGAGACTGTTTATTCCTAAGTGAAGTCCTGCACATGCCGTTTTCTCTTTCTCCTAGGAGAGGCAACCGTTATGCTGGAGGCCTGGGAGACCCACATCGTTGCTGAGTAGGAAGCCCATGAGGCACAGTGGAAGGCTGTATCATAGTGTTTTGGCTGTGAGCTGCAGCCTTAGATGTTTTTTTGTCTCCACATGGTGCTGTCTCTGCTTTGTGCACTGGTGGGTGACCACAATGCTTTTGGGCTGCCATGCGATCATTGTTTTGGAACTTGGATTTTTTTTTTTTAACCTTTTGTGTTCCCTCCCTTTCTTTCTGTGGTGTATGAGGAAGGAGAGAGAAGTGACTCAGTAATTCTATGTACTCTTGATTTGCCATTGATCAGCCTGGAGAGGGGTCTGCGGCCTCCACATATCCTTAGGTCAGGTAGGATGAAGAGAATGTGGCACTGGCTCTCCAGATACCTGGACTTCAGGAAAAGCACCCTTGAGGTGTGCATTATCCTGCATCCCTGCTGAGAGCTAATTAGCCTTTTGTTTTCCCCAGTATTGCTAGGCTTTTCTTTAATACCACTGTAAAAAGTATTTGTAGGTCTGGTTGTGCTCTTTAGACCCCATGGCTGGAGCATGTTGACTCTTTGTGGCAGCCAAGTATTTACACTCTTTGTACAATAGAGGGAAGGAACTGCAGGAAGGTGACTGAATCATCAGCTCTGTTTTGAAATGGACCATTGCTTTATTCCTGCCACTTCTGTGGCTGTTAGGGAATGGCTGCCTTTCCACAAAGCTCCAAGTAAGACGTGCAAAAGTTAGTAACTTTTGCCTTGCACAAAATGAGGAGAGAGCTCTGAGAGGGAGAAAGTGACCAGACCTCACAGCCAGTTAAAATTCTGTGCCTTATTCCCTTTGTAGGGCAAGAATCTCATTCCTATGTGGATTGACTTACCAACTCATTCGCAGAAAGAATTATAAAATGCAAATATTTATGAACCACTGTATACGTTGTAATTTTATTTCTAAAACAAACATTGCTTTGTACTGTGGCTCCTATGTGCTGTGAGTTGAAAGATTTTCCAGCATTTATCCCATTTTGAGCAATAAGCTGCAGGCAATAAATGCTGCTAGTCAGACTGGGATGCAGTGCCTCCTGGAGCATTTGTGCTCTTGGCAAGTCGTCATCTCCCTTCAACAAGTGTTTGTAAAAATATTCAAATTAGTGTTAAAACTGGGGTATTTTTTGATATTTAACTTTTATTTAGGCAGATGTCATAGCCCAAGAGGTGGTAGCATTCTTGTTAAACGTGGCTTGTAAAGTGTGGCTGGCAGGTAGGAGCTTCTCTCTGTGTGGCTGCTGGGGAGATTTTTCTCTTGCAGCTGGGTGTGGAGGGCAGGCTGTGGGAGACACGAGCCACGTCTGCTGCGTGCTGAGGTGGCCTTAGGTAGAGACAGCTGAGAGGGGAAGGGAGAATGGGTAAAAGACCGAGGGGACCATGGAGGTGTAGGATTTTGTTTCCTGTTTCAGTGAGCCTCCAGGACAGGGAAAGGAGTGCTTTGTGTTTTTAGGAAGGCATGGTCTTGTAGTCAGGATGGACGGGATTCCTGCTGGGCAGGTGTTTGTGCCTGAGTGAGGTGATACCTGGCAGCATGGTGACGGTGGCAGGGCAAGCCCCTTGCCTCTACTGCTGCCCCTTGCAGCCCTCCCTGGCAAACCATCCTGCTGTGCAGCACTGGGGAGGGCACTCTCCTCTTCTTGGGTGTATTGGAAAACCTTCTGAGAAAAAAATCAGTTGTACTGATTTTGAGGGAAAGCGACTTGTGATCCAATATATTGGCAACTGGTAGGAAATGAGGCTGCTGCCATGAAATTATCCAATGAATATCGCTTTGCAGGATGAATTCTGGGGCCTTGTCTTGATTATATTTCTCCTTATAAGAGGAAATATTGAGGCTATATGAAAGGGTAGCCTGGCTGCAAGGAGCTGTTTTGTGTCTGCAGCAATTGATAATATGGTTGTATGCAAGTACTTACGGTATGCATGAAGCCTGAGGACTTCAGGAACTGGGTTAGTTATGAAAATTCAGACCAGGCCTGATGGATGGGTACAGTGTCCTTTATCAAAATACAACACAAAAATAAGAGAGAGTAAATCAGAAGGTATGGAGGAAGCAGATTCTTTCATTGTGGAAAATACCTTCAGCATTAATCCTTTCCTTTTGCTAGATAGATGCAAACATGAGAAAGGAGATTATTTCCTTCCAAATTACAGTGCACAGTGGTTTTTAAGTAAGATATTAATCCCTGTGCAGAACAGTAGGTGCTGGCCTCTGAGCTGAAAATTATTATGCACTTCCTAATTTGTCTCTATTTATGAATGAGCTCATATAAATCAGGGTATAAATGCATTATTAGAATGAAGTTATATAATATGCATGTGCCTCTAATCCTAATATGTCATATGTCTGCTATATGCAGCTGCATGACACAGTGTATTTATTAAAAATCTAGCAATTGTACATTGCTGTAATTGCAGATTTTTACTCAACTGCTTGTGAACCTGGGGGTATGCAACAGCTGTTTGTCATTGTACTCGGATGAAACCCTGACAAAAATGAAACTTCTGCAAAGAAATGTGGACTTACAGTGGGAAGCTAAAATTTCAGCTGCTAATACACTTCTGCATCTCCAAAATTGACTTATGCCTTTGCTTATTTTCAAAGAGCTCATTTATGAAATAGCAAAGAATATGTAGTCTCTGTATGCTCAGTAAGGCAAAGATAGTAGAAATAGAAAATTTTTTTAAAAGTCAAATTGAGTATCATATTAGGTATTTAGGATGCATCTCAGCCTGGTTTTGGTTGCTCTCATATGTTTCCCCAAAAAGTCAGACTGCTTAAAGAATAAATAAAATAAAAGTTTAAATTCAAGAGCCAGCCATGGTCAGAGATGATGACGAGGAGCAATAAATTGGTGAAAGTCAGAGCTTTTCAACTCTTTTTTTTTTTTTTTTTCTGTGAGAGGTGATAAGTATTTCTTGGTTTTGGAAAAAAAGGTAAAAGTCTACTAAAGATTAAAATCTTTGCTGAAAGATTATGAAATGGACAGCAAAGACATTTTATTTGATTACATTTCTAATCATTTAGCTTTTAGGGGAAATGACTAAACACAGTAAAATTATCACTCTTTTGAGCAGTCTTACAGGTAGTAAGTAAACAGAAAAGGCAACTGTCTTCCCACATTACAATCAACAGGGTTTTTCTTGGAATATAGACAATGCAACAAGGAGTTTCTTTGTGAGTTATTGTAGGGAATAATCCACAGGCACAACAACACACGTGTTTTCTGGAACAGTATGGCTGTTACTGCTTGCTGAGAGTGTGGTTTATTGTTAAATACTGTAGTACCCCTTCCCTTTTATCAGGCCTGACAACTTCACAGGTACAGGTATGAAGAAGGACCCAAAACTGGTCAGTTCTGGAATACAGAAAATGGAGCAATTTCTGTGGCACAATCCAAAATCTTTTTCTTCAGCTGTCATGTGGTGTCTCTTTTTTTCCTTAAGGCAGACTGCTGAATGATGAGAACGGGGTTTGTGCTTCATCATTTTCTCTCACCGGAGCAGGGAAGCACAATGTGTTTTATTTCATGTTATTAGCTGGGCTATCACTGGGTTACTTCATGATTGCAGGTCTCTTCCTCTTGCCTCGTCATTTTCTGTCATAGTGGTAAAAGCATGGCGGTGATGAAGGAAGCAACCAGCCATCAGGAAGGGATGTAAAGGCTGTAAATTACAGTAGGGCAGGAGGATCTATAAACATCTCTTGCTCTCTTTTGCAGATATCTCTATAATTCTACTTGCCCTTGGAGCTGATGTGAGAAGGCAGTAAAATTTTAGATAGAAAGGACCGTTGGCAATTGCAGCACATTACTGCACGTGCGTGCACGAGCGAGAATACTCCTCTCTCCACAGCAGTGTTCAATGCCATGTGTCATCCTGTCTTGCAAGCTCTCATGTACCTGGGTAGGAGTGCTGGAGTAGACTGAACCTTCTGCAAGGAATGAAGGTTTCCAAGAACTGCTCTGGTGATCCATATGCTGCCAAAGGGACAGCTTGGAATGAGCTTTGTTTGAAAATGTGTATTCCTAGCAAAATATCTAGAGAGAATTAAAATCAGGATTGTAGTAATGAATTAAATGGGAGAGTCACCTCCTTTGGATGTTTGAGATGTGATGACACTGCACATCTGGAACCAGAAATAGGTAACATCCTTCTATCAGCATTTGCCCTCATCACTCCACAGTTGCAATGTTTTGTAAGGGCTGCTGAGCTTGTATTCTGCATTTGAAAACCAAAAGGCAAAAGTACAGATTATCCAAGCCTGCAGAAGGCTGTCAGTTCCTAAAAATGGCCCCAAATATTGGCTACGTTCAGGATAGTATCTCAGCAAGAGCCTGTTTTGGACTTGTCCATGACTGCTTTCCTGAACAGAGGTGCTTCCACTGCCAAGGCAGTGCAGAACTGTCACAAATGCAGCTGTTAAATGGTTTGTACTTTTTTTTCAGCTTAAAATACTTTATACAGCTAAAGCTTTTCTGAATTTCCCGCTTAAAACAGCCAATGTGTATCTTTTCAGGACTTTGACTGCTTGTGTATATCACTGTTTTAAAAGCTAATTTCCCTTGCAAGAATGGGAATAATAGACTCAAAATTATTGTGCTGTGTAACTGAAATGAAATCACAGTTCCTGGCCTGTGCTGTTGTCTGTCCAGAGATGGGCATAGTGGGTCATAGTGGAAGAGAAATCCTAACCGAGAGTAGAGAAATAAAAATGTTCTGGTCCAGAGGAACGTGTCCATAAACAAACATTTCCTAATGGATTCATAAAACAATTGGTTCGGAATTGGTGAAGGGTAAAATTGAGCCTTTATGCTTAGTTTTCCTGGGAGCAACTTGTCACAGCTGTTAAGAATTGAAAACTGCACGGTTTGTAAAGCCCCTGACTAGGATAAAACACCTGTTGTTTGCATTAGGGTGTAATTGTGCTGTATGTACCTGGATATGTTGGCCTGTAGCACCATCAGTTAAAGGTGATGCTCTCTTGACTTTTGCGGAGTTACCAACCTTCGGACACAAAACTCAGGGATGGAAAAGTATTTTGAGAGAAGCAGCTCAACCTAGTCTTTGGTGACTACCGGTTGACTCAAAGCAAGAGAGTGGAAGGTCAATCTCTCTGGCAGGGCTTCAGAAATAATACTTAAGGACAATACCAAAAAAAGTAGTACTGCTGTATTGTGTTTAATGGGACTATTAAAAGATAAGTTGCTAAAGGATTGAGGATCCAAGAAACATCAAATCAAAAAGGAAAGAATTGGTCCAGAACAGCAACATGCGATGAGCCATGGTACAAAAGAGACAAGAACCAGTTTTAAGTGAGCACCAAAAGCAAAAGCTGCCATTCCAAAAGCATATTATTGAAGCTGTTTGCTGGCAGCACACCATACAGTTTTGCAGCATTGTGTGAGCTTTTAAAGAACAATGCTGTACCTTGGATCATAGACAGAACTACTTTTTTATTGTATCCTCTGGTGCTAACCTCTTTTGCACTTGACTTTTGAAACTCCTTGCAAGTAGCTTCTCAAGTTAATCTTTTGTCCTCTGAATTGCTGAAATGGACATCCCAGCCAACCAAAATATTATTTAATTCTGCCCTATGTTTTCCATTAATTCCCTGTAGAACACCAGAAGAAACTTTCATATTATCTCTGTATTTCTCTGTACTCAGTAGGCTTAAGTAAAGAACTGGCTGTTGCCACCAACCCCCAGTCTGTGGGTGGATGGGCAGTGTCTAGCTCTTTTTTTAATTTTTGGATTTTGTATCTTTCCTGCACTGGCTAGAGCATCTTCTTGGGGAGGTTATGGATTTTCTCCTCATTAAACCAGTCCATAGCCTGTACATCTCTCTGTATCCTAATTGTCGTTATTATCTAAGCAGTGCCACTGTTCTAGAATGACATACTGTGTTTAATTTTCCTGCCTTTTTTCAAGTAGCAATGACTACATTTGCACATAGTGTGGAAACTTGGAGTCAATTATTTAAGAGGTTGGGATTGGGCTGAGGAAGGAAGTAGGACACTGATGTTTTAGAAGTGTTGAAAAACCAGATAATGATTTGGATCTAATAGTAAAAGTGTCTTCTTGCCTGTCAGTAGACAATGACTCTGACAGAAGATGGAGTGGTATCCATCAGATTTGCAACAGATTTATGCTTAGGTTGTCAGAAGGGAAAAGAAGAAATGTCTGAAAAAATTGTGACTGAGCATGCCTAAAAAACCGAATCACTTATCTGTAAGAGCTGTAAGTCCCATTTAAGTATGGTTCTCTTCTGAAAAGCAGATATAATCTTCTAACAGCTTTCTAACCAGGACATCATAACCATTCAATGTTAATATATACTATGCTCAGCTACTCAAATTTGACTTTTTTTTTTTTTTCCTGAATGATGCAAAATCTGCCAGTCATCCTTCAGTGGGCTGTTTTGTCAGAGGCTTGGAGGAGAGTTATTCCCCATGCTAGTGCATCACTAACACAATGTTCTTGCAAAAAATGCTTTTAGGAAGTGCCAAAGATTTGAGTCTTAATTTTGTAAATGCCATTTCGGTCACATTTATGCTTTTCCTACTGTCAATCAGGAGCTCTTTTGTGCTAGTTGTTAAGCATTCCATACATGTGGTTAGAGATTGAAGGATATTGATATTTGAGTTCTCTACATATTCTTCTTTTTTATGGTCAAAGGCGAACGCATTCCTAGATTAAAAAAAGGAAGAAAGGAGAGAGGCTGGGCCAGTGAGCAGCTGAGGTAAAAGGAAATAGAAGGATATTATAGCACTACATATTTTTTAGCTTCCAAATGGAAATGCAATTCCTAATGCAACAAGCGTGGTGGTTTCCTGGTTGGGGTGAGCAACCATCTTGCTGTGGGCCAGGGTCACGTCCCAGGATGAGGGGTGATGGCCAGCGAGTGGCAGGGGAGGCTCTGCCACATCGGCCCTGGCCAGGAGCCGAGGGCAGCCCCACTCTCCTCCTCACCCAGGCTTTTACCTCAGCCACCTGCGTTTTCCCCTCATGTTTCTGCTTAAATGTGCTCAGCCAGGCAATAAAACTGGGAAAGTGAGTGGAGCATTTGCAATGGATACTGAATGCATGAAGTGTTTCCTTGTGGCATGGGAGCCTGTGTGTCTGCAAGAACAGCACTTTGAAGAAGCAAAATAAACTCATAGTGATATATCCCTTTACATATTGAAGTCATGTCATAAGTACAACTCAAAAGAAGCTTTTGATGGCCTTAGAAAAGGCAGACTAAGAAAGAAGACTAACAGATTTATAAACTACCCACAGTTGTAAATCTTGTTTTTGATTTTTTTTTTATTTTTTCTGATCAGCACTACCCACATACTGTAATGTCTGGCAGACCTAATCTTTTCATTTAGCTGACCAATAGAAATATGTGTCACTATAAGCCATTTAGATTGAAAGGAGAAAAAAATCTCTCTTACCTTAAAATCATTCTTCAAACTACAATCTTAGGAATTATGTATAGCCTCAAGCACGTCTCATTGCTTGATCAGACTCAGCAGAGTGGCTGGGGCAGTTTTCCTGGCCCAGAAATGGAAAAATGATGCCATGAGTGTTCAGAGTGTCTGTCTCCAGCAAAAGGAGGACATAATTCTGAAGGCATGGCGTTTTCCTACCTCCATAAATACTTGTGCTTATTCTGGGGGTGCGAATTCAGAAAGTAGGTGTTATCCCTTTCTTCTCCCTAAAGGATGAGGAGGATGTTTGAAGAAGCAGAGACTTTAGGTGTGACAGTACAGTCAGTTATGCTAGGAATACTGAGGATTGATTTTATGAAAGTTAATTCTTCTTCCTTTCAAGGACTGAAGGTTGTATACAAGGGCATGAGAATATATTGACTGGCTGGGAATGAATGTAGGGTTTAAGGAGTCTGAGCTGCTTTGTGACACATGTCATTTCTGGAAAAATGAGCCATCCAGAGAAACAGTTTGTCTGCCCTGATGTGCCAAGGAACTTTATGTATTGGCAACAGTGATGGAGTGAGAGTGCAGCAAAAGCTAAGCATTGTGAAAGACTTGAATTTTCATGAGGTACATAAGCAAAAGACAGAGCTGTCTGAAACACAGACCGTAGAAACTGTGCTAATTTAGTGAGTCTAAGCAGCGTGCTCAAGTAGGTACTGTACTGCAGGTGTTCCAGTAACCAAATCAAGAACAGTTGCAGCCCACTCAGTTACATAAATGACCATAAAGGAAGCTTAGGTACCTTAGGAAGATTTAGGTAGCTTAGGGTTTTTTTGTTTGGTTTGGGTGTTTTGGTTGTTTGTTTTGTTTTTAATTTCTATTCCTTTTGTTTGTTTCTGGTTTTTTTTGTAACTACTAATTTCCTACCAAAAAGATGTTTTCTGCTAGAAAAAATTAGATTTTTAGTTGCCTGAGGTCCTATTTCTTAGAAAGGATCTTTTGAAAAGAATCTTTTTAGTTCTGTTATCCACAAGTTTGAGATCTATTTCCACCTGATGGCGGCTTGGGCTGCCTCCTACTTAAGGTTGCAAATCTTGCCCATCTTCTCAGGACTTCTAAGGAGAAAGGGACGTGCACTGGTCTCTAGTTGCTCTGCAAACAGGTATCTTCAATATGCTTAGGCCGTGTTTGATCTCATGTCCTGGAATGGGTCTTTCTTTCCTGTTCAGGAGTCAAACACCACGTACTGATGCTCAGTTTCAGACTGGAAGATGGCCAATGGCTCTATCTGTTTGGACAGCTTTAAAAATACCTGCTTGCAAAGGAAGTTCTGCTGAGGTTTCTTCTTCTGACCTACAGACATGAGTCTGCTATTCTTGCCTTCCTTCTGGCAGCCTGGAGGGACGAAGGTGAGTGTAGCAGCAATGGAAAGGTATGCCTTCATTGAAGCAAGGAGTAGAGCACAGAGAAAGAATACTGCAGGGGTTAGAATAAAGCTCGGGAAAAACTTAAATATTTAGCAAAAAAAAAGCAAATGCAGCAGTTATCATCGTCAGTGGTTTTCAGGGTTTTGGTTGAACTCCTGTCCTTTGTGCCTGCTAGTACAGTTTTTGGCACCTGCTTAAACAATAGGCAATCTGATATCTGGTTTTTTTTTTTTTCTTCCCGGTTAAGCAAAGACTTCTACTCTTTAATCATGCTTTAATGTAAAACAGGTTAAAATTTAAAAAAAAATGAAAAAAGATGGGTGCACATCCTATCTGTAATGGTACTGTGGGACTATTGAGATGTGGGAAATTTGGGAGCCACAACAGATGAAAGCCTGATCTTAGAAGTTTAATCTCTAAATATTTCTCCTTCATTTCATATTACCCTGTAAAACATCCACCTCTACTCAGGAAACAAAACATGCATGCAAACTTGGAATCTCAAAGTTAATGTTTTTGGCATTATTTTCCTAATACAGGAGCCAATAGTCCTTTTATTAAAAATGCACAGTGGCTATGCTCCTTTATTTTTGAAGAACAGCACATTACTTGACTGAATACAGAGGTAATCAAAATTCAGTCAAGTGGGATGACTCTGTGAGTTCTGACATCAAAGGGCAATGTGTTTGATTGATATCAGTCAGATGGCAATATTGTTTGAAGAAATGTAGTCAGAAGACTGGCAATTTAAAGGCTGTAAAAAGTTAGGGGAGATGTGAGTGCAGTGTTCCATACTGATTTCCAGTGTACAAGACTGTGTAGTGGGGAATTGGAAGTAACATGGCAATCTTGTCTCTCAGACACAGGCATCGTTTGAAAGGACAGGGAGGAAGAAAATCAAGCTCCTACTCTTCAGGCAAGACAGTCAGTGAGGCATTAAAGATACTGTAGCAAATAATTGTTTTGTCATTGTGTTCCTTGCTGCATGAGACCAGGGTTTGCATTTTGCTTGAAATATATACAGCACATAATATAACTGGGCATTAATAAGCAACGAGCAACCTTTTTCTTTTTTTTTCTTTGTCATAGATTTATTTGTAGAATAGTATTGATTCCACTGTCTGCATACAGAGAACAGCAACTCTCTTATGTCTTTCTGACAAATATCAAACATTTGGTGTACAGATACAGTTGTTTTTACTCTATTTCCCTGTCTTGTTTTTTGTCTTTTTTCTTAATGTAAGTAATGGAACAATGTCCTTTTACAGCAAATGGTTCCTTTGCTGAATATGTCACACAGTCATTGCTCCCTGCAGGGTTAAAAACAATGCAGAAAGCTACCTACAGGATTAGAACATTGCCAGCAAAGCAAAGTGAAAAGGAATTATAACAATTACTAGAAAACATTTTCCACTGCTGGCAAAAGTACCAAAATTGCATCAAAATGGTTATGAAAAATAAATTAGTTGCACAATAAAACATCACGATAAAGAATTGTCGAAATAGTCACAGGATATCAGAAGACCTCAGTGTTGAGATAAAAGGGCTAAAGGCTATCGAATAAAACTTGATACCATTTGATGTATAAATGCCAAACTAGACATAAACAATAGCTTGAATTCCACTGGTCTGGGAGGAAGAAGCAAAGATATTGAAGAAATTAATATATCAAGGTTGTTCTTAGAATAAAGTAATTCTTTCTGCTGATAGAGATATGCCTAGAAATCCTGGCTTTCAACATGGACCTCACTATGCCAGCCATTGCTCAAATGTGAAGTAAAGCAGTGACCTAATTCCAAACCAAAATTTAGAATACAGGAGATAGGTGTAGTTGAGCCAGCATCAGTTCAGTATGGTCTCACCATGAGTGGTTTCTTTCTTTTTTCTCTTTGAAGGAAGTAAATCAAATCAGTTTTAAGGAAACTAGGGATATTTATGGGCTGCTACCACTGGAGCATGAGGAACAGTTAGAAGGAAGCAGTATATCTTTGGAAATGTAACAAGTGGAAGAGGTTAAAAATACCTGCATTCCATATTTTTACTTATCAGATTTCTCTGTCAGTTTTTTTTTTTTTTTTTAAAATTTGTATCGTGAAAGGTGCCATTTGGCACACTGTAAAAGTGAGGCTAATTTACATAATCACCAAATCGCAGAGTGGTTGAGATAGGATGTCTGGAGCCTATCCAGTCTAGCCTCCTGCTCAGGACAGGGACAGCCACAGCAGGTTGCTCCAGACTGTGGCCAGCTGGGTTTTAAAGATCTCTAGGAATGGAGACTCCATGACTTCTCTGGGCAACCTCTTCCTATGTTTGGTCACTCCCACTGTAAAACAAACCAAACCAAACCAACAAAGAATTTGTTTATGATTAAGTGAAATTCCTTGTATTTCAGCTTGTGCCTGCTCGTCCTTCCCCTGGGCACTACTAAGGGTTTGGCTCAGTGGTTTTTCTTCCTTCCCATTGCGTATTTATAGGCACTGGCTTTGTGTCTAATTGTGTAAAAACTAAAGAGTTCTGAAGGGCCAGTCATCTTTATTTTCAGAGAATTTAGTTATTGTTGAAAACTGAAAAACTCAGGAGTTTTGTTCTGGTTGCCTTCTTCCTTGCTGTGGAAAGCTTCAAACCTAAGAGTGGTTTCTGTTTCTCTTCCTGTGTCACTTTAACCCCTTTCCTCACCTGAGGTCTGCAGCGGGGGCTGTTGTTATGAATACCAGCATTTGCCACTGAGGACAGTGGCACTTTGGGAGCTCAGGCTTGATTGGCTTTGAGCCTGAACAGCAGAGGACGGTCTGGATGCAGCCTGGTTGCTGCAGTTTTTGAAGCCGGCTGGAAGGGGCTTGGCAGGTGGCTGGTGCTGGGTTTCTTTTGGCCAGTGCCGCCACTTGGGGTGGCAACACTCGGGGCAGCACGGAGGGAGCAGGGTCCTTGACAGAGCAGGAGCCAGCCAAGCGTGGATGTTTGCAGCACCCAATGGTTGCTGGCTCACTCCAAGCACAAAATGGATGGGAATAACTCTCATAGCTCCTTGCTGCCCAGGCCAGGCGCTAACCTGCTCCCACTGAGCAATTCAGGTCTTTGTGCTCTGAGTATGTGTCGCTTTGGATAAAAGGCTCATTGCACCAAAGCTGTCAGTGGAACCAAAGTAACCATCACACACAGTGAGTAACTTCTGAGGCAGTTTAGGGGTCACACAGTATTTTGTTGCTATTCAAGAAAAGAGAATCCTTCTTGGAGGTAACGTCACCATTTCTGGCTCTTGCATAGTAAGCTGTGCAATCTTGCCACTTGCATAGTTTAGGGATATTTCTTCATAAGTGAATGGAAATACCAACACAAAATGACTGGCATTGCTGTGAAGAGATTTGTTAGCATGTAAAAACCAGGAACTGGCAACACTGTACACCTGATTAGCGTTCTGTCTTTCAATTCCAATTATGTGCTAGTAAACCTGTTACCCTAAAGTTTATGTTGTCTCTTTTTTTGTTTCAAAAAAAGGAGTTTGGAAACTCCTTTGGATCTCTGAGCATAGTTTTTTTGCCAACAAGCTGGGGGATGTAGGCTGACATGCATCCTGTTTCTAATAGCACACACACTGTTTCTTTATTTAGAGCCTCTTTACCAGTATCAATTAAACCCCAGTTAAATTTGACACATCTTAACCTTGCGTTGGATCCAATTCATTGCTACAGCAGAACCCATATGGCACTGAGACAGTTGCAGGCATCAATTCATTGCTTATGTAGAGTTACTGGCTAAATGCCAAGCAGTAATCACTGCTTTTTGTTAATAGACATGTTTGCTTTTGCAGTCGTTTCTATACACAGTGCTCTAGATTAATTAGAACAAAATCTGTCATCCATCTAAGAAACAACCAGAACTCTTGGGATTTTTTTACCTCAGATTTAAAGAGAAATGAGTACTGGCTACCAAAGGTGGTGGTGGAGGAGAGTTTCTTTGTTTATTTTAGAATAACCTATTTTGTCTATTCAACCGACTGGTATCTGCTATTTTCTTGCATTACTGGTGTTGCATTTTAGGGAAATTTTAACTTGTGATATACAGTTTTGGCCTCCTGCCCCCCAGCTTGATGCCTGAATAATTAACATAGTTAGGTGAACTACTGGATATTGAAGTCTTCTGGTTAAATCATTAGCAATTTAAGATCCAATTACTTTATACTCTGATCTGTTGTTGTGGTGAATACATATATGGTGCTCTGTGCTAAGCCTGAAATGCACTTGAGAGTATTTTACCATGCTGAAATAGGGCAACACTTTTAAGCTACTGCCTTACATGATAGAAATATCATCAATTCTTTCACTAGAAACTCTTATATATTGGTGCCTACCATCGTCAAAGTAGCTTAGGAAACCATTTTGAGGCGTGTTGTTTAATCAATTGTGTAGTTTTTTTATCTCCATGAAGATATTTTTGCAGTGTTTTCTTTAGGTCAACTATTTTCGTTTGCATGCATTCACAGTAAATAGTTTTGTTTACTGTGATTTGAAAGTAAAGCTTTCTGATACCCAGTTTTTCCATTCATTAATGTGTCACATAGGACTAGATAAAAAATCTACTGGGACTTTCCATTGGATTTATTGAAGATTGGATGGTGTCCACTGTCCTGAATAAAGGCCTCAGACTACTGCTTACTTGGCTGTTGCTTGCTGAGGGTTTGAAATGCCTCCATGTTAAAAGGAAGAGACCTAATTGTGTTCAGGGACAAATGGCAATTCCAGCTTTCATTTAAAGTAGCAATGCTGTTTATAAATTTTGAGGTATTTCTGTTTACATAAGTGATTTAATGTGATTTATACCTTAGCAGAGGATCCCATTAACTGACTCCCTTACCTCTTCCTCAGTATTCCTGATTTATGCCCCATATAAGTTACATAAGAAAATGTGTGTATATACAGATTGATCTATCTATAACAAATATTTTCTCTTTGCATGAAGGGGCAGTAAAAATACCTCTATTTTATGGAAGTTATATTATTTTTCAAAACTTTTTCCTAATGTTGAGTTAATGTTTTAGTATTCCAGTGCTGTTGGTCCATTGTTTGGAAGTACAGCTTTATCAGCAGAATGTGTGGCAGATGGTTTACATTTGCATTAGCCTTCTGGAAAAGGAATCAGCTCCCACCAACATAAGCTTCATCTTTTCTTTTCAAAATTTACAACAAATTCGTCAGAATGGCATTTTTAGAGGAAAAAAACCCCAATCCGACTGTCTTTGAGTTTCCTTTTTGAAGAGGAAAAATGAGTCTTGTTCTAATGCCTTCATCTGCATATATATCTTCTGTCCCCTCCCCCAGTGTTTGTTAAAATGATTTAAGTATTTCATTATGCAAAATGACTTTTATAAAAAGACCTTCCTTTTTGCCCCACAGTCATTCTTAATTTCGTTTGTCACTTGTTATAGAGTGGAGTTATGTGAAGCTAGGATATATTATTTGTTCTAGTCTGTATTGGATAATTTATTACATTAAGAAACCAATAATTTTCAAATATAATCAGATTTAAGTTTTTAATAAGATTCATCCTCCCATTCACACTTGCTTAATTTAAGGATATTAAATCTGCTCAGGAATGAGCTGCCTCTCAAAGCCTCATGTGCCTATTAAAGGATTTTATTCCTGATGTGTTAATAGGATTTAATTACATTAGCCCTATAGTCCAGAGACACACCACAATTGTTAAACTTGATAAACCAGGCAAATACATGCTAAAAGAGTGATGGCCAGCTCCTCAAAAAGAAAAAAAATTACAAGGTGCTTATATTTTAATATCTCTGCTATGTAACTACAGGTTTGTGTAATGCTGAAATTTTATATACTCAATGTTTAACACATTGTAAATACTTTTTTTCTCACAAAAATCAAGGCTAATGCAGAAATTAAAAAGGCTTTCTATTGAGTGTTTATATTTGTTTCTTATTTCTGATTCCAAGAGATTAATTTAGATAAACTTTCAGCTTTTCTCTTCTTATGACATCCTCTTGTTGTGTACAGACAAAAGCTGCAGCAAATCATTCTGGAAGTTCAGCATACTAAACACTGTCTTGATTTCTTGTTTCCTATTGCTAATTAGGTTAATGGCACAGTGACAGAAACAGACAATAATGGCTTGGGACATTTTGTAGAGATGTGGTTGGAGAGAGGGAGAGAAAAGAAAGCACCAAGTCCTGTAGTGTGTAAATCTCATCAAGAGCTCCTTTGGCAGCACTGGCATCGATCAGGAGGGCTGCTGGCTCCTGTCAGAGTGCCCGAATGCTCGGTGTACAGGAGGCAGTGCTGCTGATGGCTGTGGACATGCAGAGATGGAGGGAGTGACGGGGTCTGCAGGGAATCACAGGGAAGGAGAAAAAAAAATTAGCAATATGCCATCCGGTTGGACATTTTGCTTCCAAAATTAGATTGATGCGTGTTATGGCACATTTCCATTGGTAATCACAGACACTCATCATGTATTTCGAGAAGATTTAGGCCCTGAGTTTTTCTCTCACTTGCAGAGAGCTAGACTTCAGGCCTCTCAAAACATGGTGTAGGCTGCATTTGTTTGGAGGAGCTAAACATATAAAGTAGGCTTTCATTTCAAAAAAAGGAACTTTCTGGCACTTTTCCTTGCCATGATAGCCTCAGAAATGTAAACTGATATAAACTGTTTTTTGGGTTAGAAAGGAAATAGAAGCAGGGTTATGTGTTGCTGGGCAAGTGGTTGGTGTGGAAGCCGTAAGGCTTCGTGCTGGATTTGCTCCCCAGCCTGCCTGGGCCTCTCAGCCCCGGGTGCGGGCTGGAGAGCTGGTGCTCTGCCCCGAGAGTGGGAAGGAGAGGAGCAGGCTGGCCCTGGGATGGACCTGCAGAAAGAGGTATAAGAGAGTGAGCATAAAGTCTACAAATAAGAGAACTCTATTCTCAACAGTCTTGTGGCACTAAATAAAAGAGGCTTTTTGAAAATCCTGTTACTCTGGGCTCTCCTGCTTGTGATTGAAAATACCCAAACCAATACCTAGGTGGGAGAGGGATGAGCGGAGCCACAGCTGAGGTCAGCTCTTGTTAAGGCTGAGGCTAGGCTGCCTTTTGACCACCTACCTCAGACTTTGGAGCTGTTCGATGTAGGAACTGACTGGGGTCTGCATCCAAACCTGCAGTGAGGAACTGAGAAAAGCTGTAACCCCTGGCTGCTGGACCTTGGTTTCCTGGAGAGAGTGCAGGCAAATAAGCATCCATAAGAGAGAGTCTGAGTAGCAGGCAAATAACTATGTCTTTTTATACTTCTATACTTTTTATACTTCTATACTTTTTATACTTCTATACTTTTTATACTTCTATACTTTTTATACTTCTGGTTTTTTGTACACTTGTAATGCCTTGCCTGTGTCATTCCTAATTTATGAATAGCTTTTTAAGACAGCATTATGGCTTTCACATTTAT
This sequence comes from Oreocharis arfaki, assembly GCA_013398015.1. NCBI lineage: Eukaryota > Metazoa > Chordata > Aves > Passeriformes > Paramythiidae > Oreocharis > Oreocharis arfaki. Next base: position 199,831 of record VZRR01012522.1, read on the forward strand.
AGTTTGATAAACTCCTGAAAAAATTTTCAGTCTTGGTGTCTACTGTTTGAGGAGGATTATTGATTGCTTTGTTTGTCTGCATTGACATATATAAAAAGCTGTGTGTGTTTATTAAAGACAAAAGGTATCTTGCTTAAAGACGAGTGCCTGTAAACATGTAGCTCATCACCATTTATACATATATTCACTTTTTTTGTCTACGATACGGTGCTAGGTCTTTCCTAATTTAACTTGGATTTATGGCTCTGTAGTTTTTTTTTTCCAGTTAGGTGCCCGTATTTCTTTTCACATGAATCTCCTAGGCATTTAAAGGGATATTAGCTGCCTTGTGTTGCCACTAGAAGCAGAAGCTGAAATGGTAGCTGCCAGCAGGGATTAGTTGAGTGTGCCTTTGTTGTATCAGATACCAGGAGCATGAACACAGCTGTCTGCCAGGTCTGGCAAGGTATTCGCCCTGCTCTGCCTCCCCAGTGCTCCTGGGTTTTGTTACTTGGTTTATAAATGATAAAAATTGAAATGACAGAGGGATTGAGTTCCTGTGAAAAATACTGAGATTTTCAAATTCACCTCTGTTCCTCTTCCAAAGTTTCAGGACTGTCCACTGAATCAGGAAGGATCACAGCGTCACCCAGCGAGATTGCTGCTCCCTGGGGTTGTGGGGCTTGTCTGGGACATTGAGACCATGCTTTGTCAAATGCCAGAGAAATGCTCACATGGAAAAAGGGTCTGAAATCACATCTCAGGCTGTAAGCCATGCCAAGGAACTAAAACATAAAAGTTTAATTGCAAAGGAAAAACAGGAGACCTGAGAGTAGGAGGATGCATTTCACAAGGACTCCCAAAGGAGAACTGATATACAGTTTGAAAAATAATAGCAGGGCTGAAAAAATCAATATTCTTGAGCAGATACAATGGTAAAAATTAGGAGGCACTTTCAGTAGAGACAAGGATTAGATTATTACATGAGCACAAATAGGTCACTGTGCACACTGAAATATAGTGGTGGGGTGAGTTTCATAACATGAAGTGCAAGGTCCTCTGATGCAGGTGTGAGAGGGAGAAGAGAGAAACCTTTGTGGTGACATTTGTGATGAGATATTATAGCCCAAAAGGAAAGACTGTTGTAGGCTGAGGCAGGTGGAAAAAATACCCCCCCCCCCCCCCCTCCCCCCTCCAGACATATGTCCCATCCTTCCAAAATGTAGCATGTCTTGGGAAAAGCCAGCAACCTGACATGCCCTCCTGGTAGAGTGTTGGTAAACACTGCAGTCTTCAACACAGTCTCGAATTTACTCTGCATGTCCTTTTTATATCCACGGATGCTTCTCTCTAATGCCTTGTATGTTGGTGGGGAGGAGTATCCATTTGCACTTGAGATGTTATTGTCATTCTTATGGTCTGTACCACACACTTTGCCTCTCATATTATACTGACAAGATCGTTTTACCTGTCTCTCATCCTTTCAGTGCTTCTGTTTAATTTGCTTGCCAGGCTCCTGCCTGCATGTCCTGCATGTCTGGCGCTTTCTATGTCTCTTTGTTCAGGCTTCTAGTAGGACCTTACTGGAGTACAGTAGGAAATTCACATTTCACTTGCTTTTCTCTACATCTGTCCTTGCCATTCCCTGCACCCATCCAGCCTGTCTGGCATGTTTTCCAGTTGATGTCCTCCTTCGTGATGCATTAGTTTGATTTTTCTTTTTCCCTGAATAACTTCAGCTGCTGTTTGGAATCCTTTCCACCTTTTTCTTCAAAGTGGGGACCATCTGGTGCTCTGTTTGGCATGTCTCCCACAGGATTTGAGCAAGAGCAGGAGCAAGGGCAGCTCCCTTCATCCTGTCCCATTGGGTGCTGGGTCAGGGTTGAGCAGCAGTTGCGGTTTCTGCCTCATCCTCACACCATGTTTGTTGCTGGCAAGACGTGGCGTCTCTTGCAGTTGCTGCTGAATTCTCATCCTTCTCCTTTTCTTGCAGACTTAAATTGGGGCTGAGGAAAAGGTCACATTAATAACAAAAGTATTAATTTCTGGGCGTCCAGAATAGTTCACTTCAGTGCTACCAGGCATTGTGTCGTCTTGCTTATGTGGTTCATGAACTACATGCTAATTTTCTTTATATTTAATTACCATTGAATGTCTGCTGTGCTTCAGGGTACAAGCCATCTTCTGACTAATTAGGGCTTTTTCTCTGAACAGGCTATTCCCTACAAGTCTACAAAGGGTTTCTTGTGTTTTCCTTTGAAGCATGTGGTAACCAGCCTCTGCCAGCAGTAAATGGATTGCTGGACACTGTGCTCCCAAAGTTCCTCTGTTGTTAAATCCACAAATTTACACAAAGCAAACTTAATAAATGTAGCTAATTGACCAGGCTTGGATCAAATCTTTGGCCCGCAGATGTAATGGAGTGCACATTGGGCAAGCCACTGTGCTTAAAAGAAAATAAATATATTGTATCTTAAGACAATTACACATTCTTTCATGATAGGTGTGCACTCCATATTAACTCCTTCTAGTCCAGGCTTTATCAGACAAGTCTCTCTTGTCATTATGTAAAAGCTGTGCAGACATCAGAATTACATCCTCTGTATGCTTGGTCAGTGATTAAATCAGTGCATGCTGCAAGCAAAAAGTGCTATAGCAATGTTAAATATTATTATTGATTATGCATATAGCAATCAATACCAACATATTGTGTTTTGACTGCAAAAATGATCATCTTAATTAGCTAATGATTTTTAGTCTGATTTCTTAACGAAATGAGACATTACGCGGTTGCTCTTTCTATCTGACTCTTCTTCCTCTCCCATGTCCCTGTCACTTGTGAACCTGTTGGGTTCAGACAATGTCAGTCTGGTATGACTGAGGGTGGAGATTTCAAAGGCATCAAGTCCTCGAGTGTTTAAATAGGGCATCTGGAAACCTTCCTGATACACCAGCGAGGGCAGTGCTGTGTTAAACCACATCAAACAGCAGAGCCACCTGCAGGCACTCACCTTGGGAAGAGATGTGTGCAGGAGTAAGGCTTCACTGATGCTGTTACTCACTCAACAATTTAGAGGATTTTATCAAAACTTCAGCTTTTGCTTTAAGAAGAGGTGATGTGTCCTCTGCTCCCTCTTAAGTAACTGAAACGCCGAGATCATGTGATGAGCCAAGTCATGGTTACCACTTGCTCAAAACCAAAACTTCATATCACTTTTCTTTCCTTTGTAGATCAGGTTATCCGTTTCAATAAATGACCCAAACATTCTAGGCTGCTGTAGTCACTCTTTCAGAAAGAATAAGAGCCATTTAATGTGCCAGACAGTTTGTGATGTAAATGACAGAAAGCTGCTTCCACGCACAGGACTCCCCTTCGGGACAGGTTATGCCAGGCTTCCTCACATAGCAGTCACTTTCTACTAGGAACTACATCTCCAAAGCCTTTGTACAGACATAAAACCATCTCATTTTCTAAAGCTGGGTCATGTCCAAGCATATGAGCTTCTTCAAGCATGAAATTCCACTTGACCCCATTAAGGTTTCGTTGGCATCAGATATGTACACCACAGAGTGGATAATGTTCATAACTCATTTCACATTACCCCCGGGTAGTGCCAGTGGAAAAATCCTGTCTAGTCTAATGCAATCAAAGCTGTGAATATGAGGAAATTGAAACATCTGGCCAGGTTCCTCCATTGTGCCCCAGGAGGTGTGACATGAGAGATTTAGGTCAGAAAGAGGGGGGACAAAGGCATCTCTCTAGGGGTGCATGTGCTGCAAAGGACAGATGTCCCAGCAGTGTCACCAGCAGCACCAAGGGGAGCCCTGGCTGTGCATGTCACCTCAGCTAATTTCTTATATCTACACTGAAGTTCAAAGGTGCAACCACAGTTCATGTACACTTGTCTATGCTAACCTGAGAGTAGGGGTCTGCACACAAATGGGGAGATGCTGTGGGCAGATGGAGCTTTTCTGGACTAGCTGCATGGATATTGGAGTCCACTCAAACACTGTAGTGCTGTGGAGGGATGTAGCTCAAGGGCTGGGGTGGGTACTGCATGCTGATGTAGCCCAAGGGTAGGAGCTTATGCCATGAAGGCATGTTTAAATCCTTACAGAAACTATTTTCTTTACACTTGAAAATTTGTTATGTTTTTATTTAGTGCCCAAACTCTAAGCTTGGTCTTGGCCCCTCAGCTTTGCAGTGCTGTGTAAGAGGTTCTCCAGGCTGGTTTCTTAGCAAAGGGAGCAGATATTTTCCTGGGAGTCTCCAGGACACACTGGTCATGCCTGTCAGGGATGTTTTTGCCTTGGTGTTTTTGCCTATGCTGAGCAATTCTCCTCATGCTTTTGTGGATTTTGTCTTCATGTTCACAAATATTTTCAGATTATTTTATTAGAATTTCCCTATACAATATGTAGAGTTTTACTCTTTCATTGCTTATTTTTAAAGGACAAGGCATTGCTCTCTGCCTGCAAGCACTGAAACCTAGAGCACTGCCATTTCCTTCTCCATAATTAGATACAGTTTCCAGAGTTTCAGCTATTGCAGTAGACACAGTTCCTTCTGAAACTGCTGAAACTTTCTGCATGCCTTGAAAAGGAGAGGAGGGAGAGGGGAGAATGGTGATGTCAGACTTCAGTTTTTAAAACCAGGATGTTTTTTACTCGATGTCTCCTGAAGTGATGCTTTAACAGGGATTGATGACTAGATATTTCTAGTCTTTACATTTTCTAGCTCAGTGGGTTTCAGTACAGAAGAGACCACAAACTTGTTCCCACACAAGACTGATGATGGACAGACTAGGAAATAAATAGTTTGTAAAATTCTCCCTCAACCAAGTTTCAGAGAATAATACTTTTACCATTATTGTTCAGCAGAAGTCACATTAGCTTAGCTGGTTTTGATGGCTTAGCTGTATTGCCTTAATTAAAGCTGTTAAACTGTTTATTCACAAAGTGCCAGTGTGTCTGGGATATGTGTTTGGAAAGAATGAAAATCAGCTTTCCTCAGAGGAAGCTTTCTTTTTGAAGGATGTTTATAGGCTGGTCCCCAGGTATTCTTCCTTTCTGAACACATCCAATTTTTTCAGTTATCACTGGCCGTTCACCACGATGATTGATAACAGCACAAAACCAAATAGTTATTTAACCATTATAAAAAAAAGCCTTTCAAAACAAGCCTTGAAGAATGGCACACTTTGTACAAGTAGGATTTTGCTGGGCTGTCTGAATTAAAATTAACCTGCTTCCTTCTGTGTCAGGGAGGATGTAATGGATGGCTCTCAGGGCTGGCAGGTTACTCCTGCCTGTCTGCCTGAAGTTACTCCTTCGAATGTGGGCCAAGTTGACACAACTTGAAATTTACCCTCGGGCAACATTCAGGACCATATTTGATGATTTTTGGGCTCAGTCCTACTCTCCCTGGGCATATGTTCTCACAATAAAAATATGCTCCCCTTCCCTGACTTGACACTAATTGCTCAGCCAAGAAGTGAAGGATTCTGACACTGATTTAAGCACGTACTTGAAGCCATCATTCTTCAGCACAAAAATCAGAGGCAGGTAACATATACTTAGCTAGGCTTCAAGTGCAGCAGTATACTTTAAACACATACTGAGGTGCTGTCCTGAGGAAGGACACTTCCTGGGTCCACTCTGTGACCTGTCATTTCTTACCCAGAGCTCACTTGTCATAAATGATGAGACAGCATGTGGGGACACCCACGGCATCTATGACTTTTCCGCAGCATCAGGAACAGCGAGAAGTCTATGGTCACGAGTGGGGAACTTTCTGGAAAAAGTAACCTTCCCTTTTATCCTCTCTACATCTCCTGAGGGATTTCTCTTGTTTCCTTTCCCCTTATGTTAGCTAGCTGGAGCCTTGGGACTGCCACATAATGTCTGGAACCTTTTCTTCAGTGTTTTTATTTAAAGCCTCCAAAATTTACAAACACAAAACTAACTCTGCATAGACAACTAGCCAGCCCTGTGCTGCATGATTACTAGCTGCACCACAAGGAGGAGTGAATGTGGGAGCCAATGCCTGGAGAAATGTTTTTAAAATATCTTTAAATTTTTTTTTTCATTTTGACTTTCACTCTTTGTTTTTAGACTGTCTGTGGTTTTTGACGTGTACATTTGGCTGTCCTGAAATGGGTGTGACTCCTCCAATGCTCTATAACAAAGATGTGGTTTTGTTTCTGACCACCTCTCTTATCTTTAGCTCCACAGCCTTTCTCAGTGGGGAGGCTCCATTTTCTCTCATGTCCTGAGGAGAAGGGTCAGCACCGTATGTCCAAGAGGCAAATCCTTGGGATCCTCTCTATAAGTATCTACTTTGTGATGACTTCTATCTCTAACTAGTTACTTCAAATTCCTAAGATGAAAACTGACTGCCTGTTTTTAACATATTAAGTACACAACACAACTATGTTGACCCCGTATTATCTGATCTCCTCTGCCAGGACTAGCAAGTCAAATACCCTACAGAAGGCTAAGTATATTGCTCTTCTAACAAAAACTTGTATTGTTCTTAAGAAAGGTAACAGCTGCTTGAAAAATTCTATTCTCCGTAAACCCACATTGTTTGACATCACACCACCTTTCATCACTTTTTTTTTAGCTGCATTCTGTATCAAATGCTTCATTATTTTCCTCTGGTTTCAAGTAGGGCTGAGAAGTCTACAATTACCAGGTCATCTCATTTACCCTTGTCAAATATTGATGCTACATATTTAATATTAAATGTTGATAGTAGTGGGTGAATTGTAGATTTGATGACTGTAGGTTCCTGGCCGTAACGCAGGCCAGGCAGGCTTTCAGCCCTCACTGTGGGGTCCTGGCAAAGAGCTGAGGGCCTGACCACCTGAAGAAGACACAGCTTGGAAGACCTGTCTCCAGTGTGTAACCCTCTCTGTCACTGTTAGCCTTTCCAAGCGCATGCTCACTTTTTGTCTTGACAGTGCCTGAAAACTATTTAGGAATCGTAACAACAGCATCATCCCTCCCAGGTGAGCCCTTGGTTGTCTGTGGAGTTTCATGGTTTTAGGCACTTTTACTGAAATCTGGAGCACAAGGCAGATTCCCTTCTGATCAACGTCCCTGGGAGATGAATGTAGGGCTATTCATCAACAGTGTTAGGAGACACCTCGCAAGTGAAGCAGCTGTAGTTACATCTGTTTGGAAAGTGAAATCAGATCCCATAGGTACTGTGTGTGGATGAAAAATAGACAAGAGTTTTGTTCTAAGGTTTCCTCCTTTTGTATTTCCCAGGATGTGTGTGTGAAGCATGCAGCATCACCAAACAGGTGCTCTTTGCATCCTTTCAGTGTTTCTATTCATACATTTTTACTGCAATTGCTCTTTCAGGGGCTATCCTACTTGATAGCTGAACAAATTAAGGCAGTTCTGAATTGGAAAGTCTGCAATCACCAGGTTGACCTATATCAGCCAGTTGTATTACTTTAATTTCTTTGCATGACCTCTGCCTCTTGCATGACAGCCTTCTAGTATATGGATGTTTTGTAGTGGAAAGTTGCTGAACGAGGAAGAAAAAACTGGCCACTCACCTAGAATATGAATCATGAAGAGCTTTCTCAGACCTGTCTATTCTTAATTTCCTGTGGTCAGTCTGTTAGCAACATTGCTGGTGGAAAGCCAATATGATCTGTGTTGCTATTTCAAAACAAATGCCTCTTTATCTGGTAAGATTATGTGTTCTTTCAGCTTTCCAAGCAATTCCAACAGGAAATAAAATCAAATGGCTTTCTTAGCTTCTTTTTTTTTTGCTTTCATATTATTTTCCCCACTGTTGGAAGCAGAAATGCTTAAAAAAATACTTAACACATACAAAATAACAGTAGTAATAATATTATGTAGAGATATCTTGTCTGTAAATCAGTGGTGACAGTCAACCTGCAGTCCAAGCAAAAGAAGTTCAAATGGCTTTATTGAAAATCGATGTGCATTTGTAACTGAGGATTGTTTTTTAAATCCTTTGTGTTCATTGCTGGCATTGTAGTGATGACACTTGAAGGGAATGCTACAGCTTTGTTTCCAAGAGTTAGTCATAAATTGGTGGAGCAGGTAACTGAATTTCCTCCCTGTTTTCTTTTTCCTCCTGTCCTAACTGCCACCATTCTTGAGTAAAAGGAAGCTGGGCGGCAAATGCTTTTGTACTTTACGACATTGCCTATGGCACAGGCAAGTTAGCAAATGCAAGTAGGACATAATTCCCTGTGGATGGCTGGCAGGCACATCCCTGTCCACAGAGGACAACATAACATAAAGCAGGAGGATGAGAAGGACACTGGTGCTTGGCTGTGCTCCTCAGACACTTACTTTATTGCCATGGATGTAATGCTTCTGACGTTTTGGTGGTGGCAATTTTTCCAGCAACAGTGTAAGAGATTTGTGTCCCTGGTGGTTTTCTCTCTGCACAAAAGATAAAACCACTTCTGCCTCAGCCATTAAACTGATGTCAACGGCAGATTTCCATTAAAACACTGAGTTAGTGGTGAGGCAGCTGAGGTGTTGGTGTATGTACTTTCCTCCGTCCCTTGCAGAGGCGGCAGTGCCCTGCAGAGGAGTGGGGCTGCGGTGGGCCACAGCAGCTGATCTGGGACCCCAATCGGCTCCAGGTCCCATTGGCTCCAGGTGTGAGGAGAGCTATTGAGGGGTCCCTCAGCTGAATGGATCTGTAAAGGTCGTAGGGTATTCTTAGGGCTGTAGCTCCTCAAGCTGGATTGTCCAAGAAAAAGTAGGTTGCTTACTTTCTTAAATTCAGTTTTATTTTTGTGCATGTCAGCTGTTGGTTAGAGAACTGTTTTTCAGCAATTTCTACTTCTGTCTGTGTTGGCTTCTGGCAACATTTTTAGTTTATGCAATCTGGTGGGTTTTCAAGGTTGTTTTTCCTCAATAGAGATCTCTCCTGTATTGTTATTCTATCCATGTGTACGCTATAAACTTAGGTGACCTTTTTTATGCATAGCTATCAGGTACACATGGATCTCTGGAAATGCTAAATCACAAAACTGCTCTGATCAGGTCTGTGTGCTCTGTACAGTCTCCAGTGACTGGGCCAAGCTAAGGTGCATTTTTAGACACTGAGTAATAGAAATTGGGTAAAAAGTGTTTTGTCTGGTAATTGTCAAGAAAAAAGACTATTCTAACCTTCTAAAGAATGCAAGAAGACTGTCCATCTTATGATTGAAGACTAAAACAGGGAATGCTTCTTTCATTTGACTTTTGCCTGATCATCTAAGCAGTTTCACATGTATGCCATATGCTTGCATTATTTATACTTTCACATTTCATTATGTATATATTACTCCATCTGTGTTTTTTTTTTTCCTTTTAGTCTTTACTGTTCTACATTAGGAGTGTATTTGAATAGAAATGTGTAAAATAAGTTAAAACACCTGTTTCACTACTTGAAGTGCAGCACGATGTATTTTTCAGACAGGACTCCTAATTAATGTTTTTTCTGGTTTTCTTACAAGATACAAGATTATGTATTGGGCATAGAAATGATATCTTAAATTATGGCCTACTGACTTGTTAAAACAAGACTGAATTTAAAAAAAAAGTCTGCTGTAGGCAAATCAACTTATGTTATCCTTGGTTGCTTTATTTGAATAATTTTGCATATAAAGTGGTAGCATTCTGGGCATAGTGAAGGCTTTTTGTAGAGTTTCTGAGAATGGTGAAAACCATTACTTTTCGCCTTGCATGTGAAGAAAATACCTTCTCAAAGCAGACTGTTGTTAATTATGTTCTGTGTGCAGTGTGTTGACTGAGTCCCTATCACCTGTGATGCTGTATAAAGAAAGGGTTCTGTAAGAGGCATCCTTTAGCTTCAGAAACCATTCTATCAGCAAAGGCAGTCTCTTTGAAAAGACAAGGGAATGAGAGAGAGAAATAAAATAGATACTACTTTATATGTGTGAATTCTGTTCTAGCTGCTTACAAAATATCAGTTTTCCAAAAGGAAAAGAAGTTAGAAAAAGCTTTCATGCTCTGCTGTTAGAGATACCACAGCTCATTATCACCTCTCCTCAAAGAGGAATGAGTTACCACAAGGATGAACATGGCACAGAAAATCAGGAAAGAAGAAACCTAAAATATGGTGAGTTTGGTCTAAGAAGTTTTTCAGAGAATATACAAAATGAGGTAAAAAATGTCACCTAATACGTGTTTTTCCAGTGTGGAGAGAGGGAAAAGATGTGGTTTTTTAAATTAATGTTATGGCATGAAACAGAGCTAAGGGTTCATTTGTGGGTTTATAGCTGCTGCTTCACCAAACTATGAACCTTCTGAAAGTTCCTTTGTGGCTAAAATACTGAGTCCCATCTGATAAATCACCAGGATTTTACATATATCTGTTCTACATGATGCAATTACTTGAGCTAGCTGTAAAGCGGGTAGATAAAATACCAGAAATAGTTGAACTGCTAAGATGTGGCATATGTGGAGACCTACTTAATCCCACTGGGCAAACAAAATAATACTGCTGCTTTTATGCAAGTTAGCTGCTGTCTAGACATACCTGCAGCCTCCTAAATCTCTTAGTACTTTTGAAAGTTTTACCACTACACTCATCAGTCATTTTATATGCTTTAGAAAGCCATGAAATGGCTGTTTAATTATGCAAAGTGAAGGTATAATTAAATTTCACTGGAACTGTGGGGATTTGAATGTGATGAAATAAAATGGGTTTAGTTTTACAGGCTCAGTGTGCCACAGAGTAATCACAAAGCCTTTTGATTTTCTTTTTTTTTCATATCTGTAAGTATCTCTGGGGGAATGAAGAGTTTTGGGCCCAAGGTGGTTCTCTGCCTTTATGCCAGGCAAAATGGATGTACACTTATAAAAGTTAGATGCTGCCAAGCACAAGGCAAAGATGATATTTGTTTTGCTCTAGAAAAGCTGCCAGTGCTGTAATATGTACATGTGGAACTTGTTGAAACCTGGTAATAGGACCAGCCACAAAAGGCACATGAAGAGTCTGAATAAGCAGCTCTACAACACAACTTTCAAATGCAGTAGCATGGAAGTGGACGCCTAGGTAGGAAAGGAGTGGGAGTATAATACTGCCTGCTCAGCTGTTCTGGATAATCAGGCTGCTTGCCTGAAAATGGATGTAAGAGATTGGCTTTTCCTTGATATTTGCAGCTTTAAATCTTCCTCCTTCAGCCTTTTAACATGGAGCTGGCTGGATGCTTCTGTGTACTGCTTACCACATAGGATGATGTGGTAGAGATTTGGTTTCCCTTTCCGATTTAAGACTCATTTTGGAGAGAACAAATTGAAAATAAAATATGTTTAAAAATTATTTGAGGTGTTGCTTTCCATCCAATGGCATAGAGACTGAGGAGGAAAAAAATGGCTGAGAGAGAAGAAAAAGGTGGTTGAAGTGCAGCATTTCTCATCTTGGCCAGGCTTTCCTTAGTGATGGTGGGCTGGTAAATTCTGGCTTTTCTCTGTCTTCAGCTACAATGCTATAATCTTGAAAGATAAACAGAGGAGAGGAGGTGCTTTGTACTATTGTGGATGAGGGTCACAGCTCAAGATCCCTCTATGATGTGGTTGTCTACTATTGCAACTATATTGTACAGTGATATAAAATACGCAGCTGGCATCACATAGCTGTTAAGGGCAAACTTATAGCTCATATCATGACTCTTATTTCTTGTAGTGTTGTCTGATTGTACCTGTTGAGTCTGAATTTTTCAACCAACTGTCTGACTTGAGCTGGACTCTTCTGTTCACTCCAAAAAAAGTCTGAATGTAATTCAGCCATTTCCAGAATGTGCCTATATAGAAAATGGCAATGGTTTTTTACTGCTTCCCTCTTTTGTGGGCTCTCTTGTGTGTTTCTTTGGTCTTTATTTTTTTTTCCTTTGGGATTGATATAATTGGTTTTCTCTTTAAGTCTCTAAATAATATGTCAAGAATTCAGTTTTATTTGGATGTATTCACACAGCCCCCATAATTGTTTGAGCAAATGTTTTGGAGATCCTGCACTACAAATGACTGGTGGGTGGGGAGTAAGTGCAGATGCTGGGAAAGCCTTGTTGGCCTTGGCACCTCCTGTACCACTGCAAAGCCCTAAAGTGACGTGCAGCAAAAAGTTTCCCTCTGGATTTTCTGTCAGCTGAGGAGGAAAGTGGCATTCAGCAGTGATTCTGTGCCTTTATTGGCAGGTCAGAATCCCATCGTGTGGTCTTCTGCCAGGTGTCCTGGCACCACCACCTAGGCTGCAATATACCTGGGGCCGTGCAGTTTTGCTGCACACTGTGATTGTACAGCTCACCAAAACGTTTTCTGTCGATGGATACCCCTACCAAGCCTGTGCAAAAAGGCTCACTAGGGGTTGTCATAGAGATGCATGTAGTATTGGTGTGTGTAGCATTTGCAATGGTGAGCCATACATTTGTGCTCTCCAGTGTAGGGGCTAAGACACTCACAGTGCCTTTGCCGATCAGGATGATGCAACAAATGGTCTCGCACATCGCAAAGGAACTCATTTCGCATGGTAACCTGTGGAGACACAAGCAAAACCCCTTCCTCACATTAACAACTCTAAAGGTCTTGCCCACTGCCCTCTTACTGGGTCGTTTACCATCACTGGAGGCCTAGGACAAGTCTTTGTATCAAAAGAATATTGCCTTTCGCATGCTGTTTGGCCAGCTTCATCTCAATTCAGGAAATTGAGAACATACAGGGCTTTTGCTAGCCTATCGTGTGGGCACTCCAACTCCCCCTTCTTTTGTTTTTGCAGCATAGTTTTCCATGTTCTGTGGGCATGTTCAGCAGTCACCTGGCCAGTGGGAGAGTGAGGGATACTTGTGGGAGATACCCCACTGCTGTAAGAACTCGTGAGTCTGCTCAGAAGCAGGGTCGTTGTCTGTTTTTATGGTGTCCAGGAGGCCTGAAGTAGCAAAGCATGTGAGCCAGTGTTGAGTAACATCACGAGCCTTTTCTCCGGTGTGGGTGCTTGCCATCAAAAAACGTGAGAAAGTGTCAACAGTTACATGAACGTATTTTAAGCGATCGAATTCTGACTGAATTCTGGCAGGTACTGCTTCCTGACCTCACCTGTCTTTTTGGGAAATGTGCTATCTTACTTTATTCTTTCATAAAGCTGCCTGAGCACTACTGTGTGGTGTTGGGCCAGCCTCTGAGAGACCTGGCTCCTGAAGTCTGAGGAAGTTTTGACCAACTTGTTAAGTAATAGCTGTGGTGTATAAACCATTTTCTGACTTGCCTAGTTTGAGCTGTTTTCCTTTAAAAAAAGGAACAAGGCTCCCCAAGGATAGGTGAAATTGAAGTACAATTGCAGAGGAAAAAGATGCTTTTTGAGACAAATCAGCTGTTTCCCCACGTTCTAAAGCTTTTGAGGTAGATTACTGTGCCTCTTTAGGTTTCTCATAATCTTTCTAGACTACAAAGTAAGACAGAGGAAAGGCTGAAACAGGTGGTATGAAGTTACAAGCAAATCAAGTACTGTAGAAGATGTGCTAGATGTACTCATCACACTCCTACCTAGACCTGAAATTATAATGTTGAGAGGGAGAGACAATACCCATCGATGTCAAAAGATGAAAGAAAAAAACCCCAACAAGATGAAATGGTTCCTTTCAGAAAACACAGGTACTTATTCTAGCTCTTTTTGTCCACATTTTTGCAAGGGAGGAAAGAGGAAATCCTAATGGTTCATTTGAATTCAGTATTTGATATATTACTCCTGCTCCTCTCTTTAATGCTTGAACTTCTGAACTTGCACACCTTCCTTCATAACCATCTCTTTTTTTTTTTTCCCCTCTCTGTGAAAATATCCTGAATAGCTGCTGAATTGAACATTTGAAATTATTTCTGTCACTTTGCCAGTGCTGTGTGGTTCCTTCACCATTTCAAAAATGTGATGTTATGGGATAACTTGAGGTAGGATATACAATGAATGGGTGATATTTTTCTGTCATATGATTAAACTCTGAACAAAAATCTTTGGGGCCTGTGTATGCATGAGCTATAATTCCTGCAGGGAGCTTATGGCCAAGCTTGCAGATGACTACATCGATTTGTTTGCAGAAGAGCTGAATGGGTAGATAGCAAGACTTCCCACTTGGCTCTTGTCTGATTTTTTTTTTTTTTCCCTTCCTTTCAGATATTATTTTTCCTTAGAATACAGAGCAGGCCCTTGTTAATGTTTCATCTCTATTTGGACAAGCTCTTCGAGGGTGACCTTATAGAAGAATCATCTTTCATTTCTATGAAAAGAGCTTGCCTACTAAGGAAACCAGTTGGCTTGAAGACTTATGATTGTACGTAACTGAGATCTATGGGAGAATGAAAAAAAAAAATTAAAAGAAGTACAAGCTATTCAGACTTAAAACTGTAATAAAAATAGGTTGTCAGCAACTGGTGTTCTTTTCATGCTGCCAACTTTCTGTTTATTACACTTTTGTCCATCTGTGTAGGTCTGTTGCTCTCGGAGTTTCCTAGTAAAATGAACAGGATATTTTTCCCCCTGAAATCAGTATTCTGATGAAATCTGCAGACCGGCATAGATGAGGGAGTTGATCTTACCTTGTCCCTTTTCCCGCAGGCATTGTTCCAGAGTCTGTGTTTTGCTTGCAGTGTGTGAGGGTTGTGTTACAACGTGAGAAAGGGGAAAGAAGGGTTGAGTGCTGGCTGTGGGGAGGGAGGAGAGGAGCTCTTTATCACTGGAAGAGTGTCTCAAACAGATCAAGGACCTGAACATGTTTTTTGTTAGAAAACCAGGTAGGAAGCCAAAATAAACAGTGAACAAGGTACCTCCCTTTTCTGAATTCTGAAGAAGGAGGAAAAAGCAGTGATAAGCTCTGGTGCATGAGCTTTATAGTCTGTGGGCTAGGATGCACAGTGACATGGAGGCACATCTTTATGAAGTCAGAGTGCATTTCTGGTTTGGTCTGTGGTGACCACTAAAGGCTTTATACTAATGCTATTACTGGGGGCAGCTGCATTATGGCACTGCTTACTTATTTATTCACTGTAGTGACAGTTGCATTTCATGTAGCAGCTGCTGAAGCCAAGACTATTCAGCAAGGACAAAATGTGATAAAACTTTAAAGAGATTTTCTTCTGCAGTATTAATTCTTTATATAGGAACAAATAGTTTTCTACTACTATTTTTAACTTTTCTTTTTAGTATTATCAAGGAAATTCATTAGCTACTAGTTAGGAGTGTCAAGTTCACTTTATAGCATTTGACTTTCTTATATCTGTATCTGTTCTAGATTTATAAAACCTAAATGCAGGAAAGTAATTACTACGGTAGAAACAGCCCACCTCATGTTATGAACACTTTCAGATTTAATTCCTCTTAGTGTGATGAGGACTTAGCCTGTGGGCACAGGGAGGAGATAATCCAAGTGCAGTATACAAATGTTTTAGGAAATTTGACACATGCAGAAAATGGTATTTGTTTTGGAAGGGTTACTGATTGCTTCTGCCTTTTAGCTAAGCTTTGATGGGGATAAGGGCAAACTCCATCTTGGAGGATACCAATGAGATTCTCAGGTTAGTGAGCAAATATGACTAGAATGTCTGTGGCTTAAGGGTCTTTATTCTGCTGTCACTTTTTGGTGCAGTTGTTTTTGTTTTGCTGGAAACTGAATCAGATATATCTGTTGGTTGTGTTGCGGTTTTGAGGTTTGTTTTTGGTTGGGGTTTTTTCTTTTTTCTTAGTGTTGTTTTTTTTTTGTTTTTGTGTTTGTTTTTTTTTTTTTTTTGGTGGATGTGTTTTATTGGTGGTTTTTTTGTTGTTGCTTGTGAGTTTTTATTTTGAGGCTGGAGGTGGTAACTTGTATGGCTGCAACTGAAAGTTCTGGGTTTGGTTCCTGCTGGCAGCCGTGCTCTGATGAGTGGATCCAATACATTTGGTCACCAGTGTAAAAATGTCTTTGCCTGGGCTGCATTTGGCCTGGCTAGGGAGTTTGTAATGAGGCTTGCAGGGTCTTGTGGTGGCTGTCTCCAGACACCCCTGCTACCTGCCTGTGGCAAAGCTAATGGTGCAGTGGGCCAGTCTACTTTTGGGAACTGACTCCAGAGTAGAGCATAGACAATTCATCATCCTTTCTCCATCTGCATGAGGAGCTTGGCTACTGCCCAGCAAAGAATGATGCTTACAGGAAAAGGTTGTTTGGCATGTTTCTGTGAATGTGTCTCATCCTTCTCTTTAAAACTGATACTAACTACTTTATTATATACTTATTTCTCTCAGCTTTGAAGGAAAGTGTCTATAACTTCTGGTGAAGTACCAATACTAGACTGTAGACAGTAAATACCCCTTCCAAGGTAATAGATGCAAATAGATGGCAAATCCTGCCATAAATTGCTACCAAAGACTTTTCAGGCTTTCTCATGGTTGGGTAATGGCAGCTCTGAGAAAATACCTTTGATTCAGGATTTGCTGCCCATGATAAAGAAGGCAGAATTGATGCTTGCATTTTACATGCTGAAGGTCCATGAAAAGCAGTGATGTACTGTCTTCAGTACATATACATGAGACACCAATAAAGTGACCGAAATGAACACTAATGTGCTGTCGCAAGATGTTGCCCTCTCACCTCTCATTTTTCATGAGTAATTGCATAGCTAGAGTGATGGAAAACAAGCTGCTATATTTAACTGTATTTTTAATATACATCAGTAGCTGACATATGTTTCATATGTTTAGCTCTAATTAAGTTTTCCAAATTTATATTATGTAGCTTTCTGTAAGTGTTTATTTTTGTGCAGCACATGAAATGTTATGTTCACAGAACTGGTCAGAAATTTTTCAACAAAACAAATGTCAGAAAGTGGTAACTTGTTGAAACTTTTAGGGAATATGGAATTTTTCATGAAAGACTTTTTTTCCTGAGAAGCTTTGACATGCCTTCAGAATGGGTTCTGATCTGAGGAAGGATGAGACTGCTATCCTGGGGTGTAGGAAACTGAAGGACCTGATATGGGATGTGCTTCATTTGGCAGAGTAGGGAGTTGATCCTGGTGAATCTTATCTCTTTGGCTCATTTACATCCCAAGAGGGAATGCAGCAATACTAAATCTCAAACAGATCCCATGTGGATCTAATCACAGCAAAATTAAGCTTCTGCAGGTAATAAAGCCCCTGTTTGAACTGTTGCTGTCTTTGTAGGATGGCTGACAGTGAGCGCTGCACACAGAGCTCATGGACAGCACGGGGCACTTGTAACCTGCCTCTGACTACATGTGACAGTCCTGGCTCTTCCTTCAGCTCAGCCACCCTTTGGAAACCAGACCCTGCCTCCATGAAGACCTGCTCCCTGCCAGGATGGTACAGGGATAATTCTGTATGAGAGGGCTTCTTCTGGGCCAGGAGTCAGGGGTGGAATAAACAATGCAGTGTTTTACCAATCTCTTTGAAGGTACCTGGGGGAAAAGCTGAGCCCCAACTCCTCCCTGCTCTCGCCTGCCTCAAACTTCATGCTCATTTAATTCCTTTTGGACATCAAATGTAAGATGCTGGACCTGGTTGTCCTCATTCACACTGGTCTCAAAGAACATAAATTCACAGGAGCTGGTGAGAAGTTTGCCAAACCCATTTATCTACCTAAAGGTTTATAGGATAAAGGGGCACAAAAAAAAAAAAAAAATCTTTCTTTGCTTTTCTGGTCATGATCTGTAAAAGGCAGCTGCCTCTGCTAATTGTTGGCAGGTCCTAAGGAAGGGCTGCATTCAGGGGAGGGTGGGACAAACTCACAAGGATTTGTGAGCCAAAATGCAGGTCTCCATCAAGTAAGGATTCTTGCAGGGAGTTTGTGACAGAAATGGTATAATTTGCCTTGAGTACCTATTTTTGCCCTCTTTATCTCCTAACAGAAATAGCTGATAAATTCTTTCCCTATAGAGAAATTCATTAGAAATAAGTTTGCTGTGGCTCCTCTAACACCGAATGTTTCTTCATTGGGGTCCAGTGGAGCCAGAACTTGATATGGCTGTGCTGCCTGAGGTGTTCAGGGAGGTATTTGTTGCCTTTACTAGGTTATGGATGTGGCATTGCTGCTTGTCATGCTTACTGAGCTTTCCTTTGGCACTGGAGCTGGTAGTTCTACTTTTCTGATACCCCAGGCACATAAAATAACTTCGTTGTTTGGAACCCCCTGTCTTAGCTGTGCTCTGTGCAGCTGCTCTCTCCTACGTGATAAAGGGAAAGAAAGCATCAGCATCTCGCTTCTGGCTTCCCTACTTGTTGCAGGAGTTTCAGTAAATCATTGACATATTCTCTGCCTGTGCAGCATTTGGCTTTTTTTTTTTTTTAACTGAGCTGTGTGTCTTTGAAATGTGATGCCACGGTTTCCATCATTACCTTCCCTACATAGGGTCTGATTTTGAAACACACATTTTCGCTACGGTGAAACCATCTGCTACGTGTGGGGAATTAGCAGTACTAGGCATAATGTTTCTTTATACTATCTAGAAATGTGCCCAAATAGTGCAATATGATAGGGTATAATAAGATTTAAATGCCTGTTCAGCACATAGATCTGCAGTAAGGCCATTTTCACATCATCTTGCATTGGCTTACATTATGTTGTATTGAATTTCATTTCAGGTCTTGTTTGCTGGTGTCACACAGGACCTGCTGTTGTTATTACCTCAGATACATGTGTTTTTAATAATAGTATTCTGAGATTCAGATATAGTTGAATTTACATGAACTGAACCATGAATGTGTTATAAGCTGCCTTGTATTTACTGGACAGTAAAAGCATACATGTGGGTAGTTACTGTAGAATGGTAAATGTGCTGTATATTCACACTTAACCTCCCAGGTGGAACCTCTTTGTGGAGCCATATATAAGGGTGGTCAGGAGTTAGAATAATATCATTCTTGTTCTTTTCATAAATCCGTAACATTTATAGGGCTCTGAGCAACCTGTATACTTCTTTTCACAGTTGCTATTTATCTTTAAAGACTTCTATTTTCTTCTTTCAATTTATTTCAGCATGTCTCATATACAAACCTGGGTGCATCCTTTTCATACAGTATTGAATTACACTTTCATGGGCATCATACAAAATGTCGTCCCCCCCTTCCCCATAATTGGTGGCAGTTTTGTGCCTTTTCAAGCCTTAGGTCCCTTTAAAATATTGACTATTCCCTAGCCCATAATTTGTAGGTAATTATAATCTGTAATTTGCTGAAGTTAAAACTGAGGCAGAGAGGTTAACTTGCTGCAGATGCAGTGATACAGCAGTAAAGCATGAATTAATCATTGCAAGCATCCTTGTAGAACCACTAGTGCAGAATCTTGTCAGGCATCTAAAGAGTGTGTGGCTTCCCAGCTGCCAATCCCTAAACTGCACCACTAATCTTCACAGTGTCCCCTCTGTTTTTCTTGTGTCCCTGATGATGACTATTCATCAAGATTGATGTATGCTAAGCTATTAGTTACGTTTCCTTACTGCCAGAATATAAAAACTACTGATGTTGAAAGATGTGGGGACACCTTTTGCTCCCTCCCTCCTTCCTGTTTCTGCAAGCCTTTTGCAAATTATCAGTGTTGAAAGAAGTCATGAGGAAAGGAAGATGAACGCATGACTGAAGAAAGCTTGAGATGCTAGAAACCTGATAAGCTTCTGATGTCCTTTAGCTTCCTGGCATGCTGTAAGGGACTAGAAATCTGTTTTCACTATTTCTAATTTTATGAAATGCTGTTGGCTGAGAAAAAGAATGTTGAGGCCAAAATATTGGTTATGAAACACTTTATCTCTCCTTTTGTTCAGGCTGATAGTGTCCAGAAAAAGCAAATGTTTCATATGGATCCTTGGTGTTCTGTGCCGACTTACAGAGAAATGCGACTGTTCTCAGCACACCAGAGCAGGAGTTTTCTCACATATTTGAAGATCAGGCTCTCTCCATACCAGAAGATTGATGTGCTCTTTAATAATTTAATAGTAATAATTATTGTCTAATAATATCTATTATATATTTTTATGTTTTATTACACTTAAAGTATAATCTAATAATGTAAAATAATTATCTAATAATCTAAAAAATCTCCTTTGATTCTGATCCACTTTTCTTCAATGAAATTATGCTCACAAGAAAAATCAAACCAGGTTTTACTTCCTTTTAGAACATCTCCCTGCCTCTGCTGCAAAACACCACAACATCTAGCAGGAGTGGGATTTAGGCTGTGGTGTATTACAGTTGTTGCAAATATTCATCTTGGCACCATGCCAAGTGGCTAGAGAACATTTCATCTCTACAAAGAGATGAAAGAAGTACAAAAATCTAATTGGAATCGGTGTCATTGAGAGGAGTGGGAGGATTTAAGGCTAATATCTAATAACTACAAGCTGTGTTCATCTGCTATTTGTGTAAATGAAGTACTTGGAAAGAGCAAGATGGCTTCTGAAAGCGCCTTCACAACAATGTATAGAATACATGTTGAAAACATTTTTATTTCTGGAAGAAAGGCTTGAATCTTTGTGCTGTCTTTTATTTGAAATCAATAACAAAAACTGGGGTTTTTTGGTAAATTTCCCCAAAAGAGGAGTACTGCCAGCTCTTGAAATGATAGATGTATTTTTCTCATCTCTCTTTCTCCAGACTCTTGAAATACATTTGGGTCTGTGTTGGACCTAAGCAGTGTGAAGCACTAAGCATTTCCAAGGAGTTTGTGACTTACGGGCAAGGATGGCTGGACCGCAGCGTCTTCAATCCTGCTCCTCTTGTCTGTGTGCTGGTGTTACAGCTGGTGATGGTACTCCAAATGCAGTGCTCTCTGGGGCCCGAGGGAGAGCTTTTTGGGAAGGCAGTACTGTGACCTGGATCATGGTTTCAAGCCCATTTTGCACAAGCTGCTGAAGGTGCACCAAGATGCTTAGATATTATTCTCCAGTGACGGATTCAAATGAGCACCCTACAGCCAGGAGGCTTTTATGCTGTTCTCCACTCCCACCAGATTTCCCTGCCCTGTAAATATCTTCTTTTGCATCCCTCACTACTTCTGCAGAGCTATGCCCTGGTGCCATGGGAAGAGTGGTATGCAGCTTCTGGCAATGCAGCGCTTCCAAAGGATATTATTGAGTTACCTAAAGTCTTGTGGCTCTCAACTGTTTTCTTAGACTTTTTTATTTTATTTTATTTTAAAAAAAATTCTGATCAATTTCTCAGTCTAGTAGTGTGGCTGGCCACATACAGACCTATATAAATGGTAATAGTACCCTGACTGACTGGGGTGTAACCAAGCAGGTTGGAAAAAGTTGCAGCCAAACAGATGGCTTTCACAGCATGTGCCAAGAACTGTTTTATTCCTGTGGCATCCTACAGCTAGAGGTAGGATGGACAAGATGTGAGTGAAAGAAGAGAGGCAACATAATGTTATCCGTGTTGAACAAGATGGAACACGTCTGTTTATTCCTAGATACACAGGATTACATTTAGGACTCTTAAGAGAAGCAACCGCTGAAGTCAATCCCACTTTTGCCTAGAAAATGGACAGACTGTCTCTTGGTGACAAAGACCCTCTGACAGGCATCAGAGCAAGTGAAGCTTGCTGTGTCACACTTTGTGGAAAATAAGATTGGACTCATTCTATCAATCTCCTCCTCTAAACCTCTTTCCTTTTTTTGTTCTGCTGCACACCCCAGAGGACATGATGGTGATTGGATATATTCATTTGCTGTGTCAGATGAGTGAAGTTTTACTCTGATGCTGTGGCTTGTTCTGAGCCCCTGGTAGTGTCATGTTCAGCTGAGGCTCCCATCTGAGCCTGAGGGTGCATGCGTGAGCATGTGCCAAAACTGCCCATGCCTGCCAGGCACAGTGAGAGCTTGCTGTTATTGCTGTCTCATCTCCATGACAGATTTATTTTCCTCTGCGTGGTTACAGTGACTCTTGCTCATGTTCTGTCCTTATTGGTGTCACTAGCCTCTCTCTTTGAGTCTGATCTAATGCAAGCAGGAAAATCTTCTTTGCTGATGCTGTTGGACTTCTTGGCTTTGTTCCCCTGCTGAATAGCAACTTGAATTTCTTGGCCTCTTGTCTGAGGTCTTGCTTTGCTCCTCCATGGTATGCCAGCCCGTCTAGATTTGCAGCATTCCTTGCAGCCCCCAGTGCATAGGTGCCTTGCAACTTGCTCTGCTGCTCCTCCACTTCCTGCAGCTTCTTAGGGAGCTTGCAAAGCCTCCAGGACACTTAAAAATTCAGGTTTCTATGTACTAAGTTTTTATGAGACGGTAAATAAACTTGCCATGAATTGCTGCTGTGTTCACGGGCATCCTTAGTGGCTTGTCTGATGTTTTCCTTCCTCCCTGGCATTGTGTTTAGAAACTTCCTGTCCAGAATGTTTCCAGTCTCTTTCCAGAGTGGGTCCTTGGGGGTGGCAGGATGTGCACAGGTGAAACACACTTCTTGTGTTTACTAGGTGAAATTTTCTGTCTGTGTGTCTTGCTAGGGGAGTTTTTCCATGGTTATCCCAGGATGATGGAGGGAGCTCTGTTGCTTCCTGGAAACAATAAAGGTGAGGCAGTAATGATGGCTGATTAACCAGAATGTCTTACACCCAGAGGCTTGTTTGTTTTTTTTTTCCCCCTTAGTGAACCAGAAGATAAGCATTCAAAAGCAGACCTAGTCCTGAGCCTATCTGCAAGATCTTAAAGTGGAGCCAAAATCCCTTCTAAATAGGGCTCCCTGGCTTTCAGTTTCAAGAACATCTGAGCTCTGGGAGTCTGTCACAACCCACAGCCAGGCTGATTTCTGCAGTCTGGTATCAAAACTTGGGGAAGCTTTTCTTTCTTAAAAACCAGCCTTTGGGATCTGTCACAGCCACTTTTGGCCAAGCTGAATATAACCTGGTGGTCTGATAGCAGCACAATCAGCCACAGAAGGGGCTGTGAAGTGACCAGATACCCAGTTTAAAGCATTAGATTAAAATGAAACTGCCCAAGTAATATAGAAGGGAAAGAGATTTGACTCCTCACATTCACTGACTTTGCAATAAACCCAACTCAAACCAGTTTTGCAGCTTGAAAACACTCATTTAACTCTGTACCTAGTTATTTAATGCTTGCTAGTGTATTGGGTGAAGAATTAGTGTTACAGGTGATTGTACTCTGTTAGTAAATATACACATACTGTCCCAGAAAAGCCCTTCTCAAAAATTTTTACCTTTATTTTGCTGTTCCCAAATCCTAGAATTTCCAGTAAGATCCAGAATAGTGCTTTAGGTTGTATTTAAATTGATCTTTTTGGTATTTTTCTGCCGTGTAACACAAGTTCTTCCCCAAAAGTGCTGCCTGCTCATCCTGAAATATCTAGGGTAGTGCCTGGTGCTGCCAACAGTAAATAACAGCTCAGGTAATGGAATTGATTCCTGCTCAATGAAGAGATGTGACGGAGTTAAAATTTCTCAAAAGTGGACTGTAGATGGAACTGAACTATTCTGGTGCTGAGCATCTGAGATCTATTAGTTTTGACAACCTCAGTTATTCTGGTGCTTCTCATAATCTGTAAAGTTAACAAGGGCTGATAAGAGATGACGAGGCACCACATGGGTTTGTATTTCAGAACTCATAAATATCTCACAATGCCATTTTTCTTACAATCAGATACATTAATTTGTCTACTGTAGATGTTGCTGAATATTCACTTGGTGCAGAGGTTTAACAAAGGCACTGCAAGGATAAACAGTTTTAAATCAGCAGATAGAAGCCATGGGTTGTGCTGTGTGCTCAGCTGTTATGTTTTCAAATGCATGTTCTAATTTTACTGAAATAGTTGATTTCTTTGACCTGCTTTCTTCCTTGAAAATATGATTCATAGGCAGCCTTGTCCTCCAGCTGTATTTCTATCCCTTTTTGGTGTGACTTGGTAATTTCATACTAGAGAGTCAGATACCTGAGGGTGAATTTAATTTGAAATAAACCTTACTCTTGGAAGAACAATTTTTACGAGGGGATCAAACAATGTAACATACAATTTTCTCAGGCTGCATGTCACCTGGAGATGCCTGCCACTCAAATTAAGTAAAGATGCTCTTTCAAGCAAAAAAATTCTATGAAATATAGTGTGGACAAACTCTCCAATGTAGTAGTTATTCTTGCTCCTTCTATAATAAGATGGAGCACACAAATATCACTTGATTAACAGCTGCAGTATTAATTTCCCTTTTTGGTTGCTTGACTCACAGCAAGAATCGTGTCAATGCAGCAGAGAAGCAATTAAATTGATTTTAATCTTTGTCAGAGAAGATAACATGCCTTTTTCTCTTCTCATTTAAATAATTAAAGTTTCAGCAGGTATTATTTCTGGCTTTAAAGAAATTGGTATCTTAATGTAATAGAATCCTTGTAATTATACACTTAATGGATCTTAATAAGTTAATCATGGTTTTTCATTTAAAATGTTTTTTTTACTTATTAAACTTTTATTTGCTTTGATGATTATGCTTTTAAGAGGTTAGAAAATATTAAAAAAATAAAGTTCTAAAAAAAGCCTCAAATCTTTTTTTTTTTTCCGTATTCCTACATGGCCTTTCGGATTCATTCTCAGTAGCTGGATTTCAACACATGCTTTAAAAATTCTTACCCAGTGAAGCTTTCTGTAATGCTACAGTTAATTATTTTGTTGAAAAAGCTTCATGTAATGAGGACAAACAAATACTCTTTTATCTTTGTTGTAGTGCAAACTCCAATTCAGCAGGACTATAGCAAATATTTCTTCGTCCTCTTTGATCCAAGCTGTTAGGCAGTATTTGGGGTCCTCCAGGTTATTCCCATTAGGCAGGGAAATGGCTGGTGGAGTCAGGTGTGCCTTTGATGTGATGCTCTGTTTGCCTGGAGTGTCTGCACAGCCTTTCCCTGCACCCAGTAAGGAGACACTGTCTTGCCTTGCAGTCCCAAGCTTGTGTGTTCATGCAGCAATTTACCCCAAAATCTTTCTCTTGGTAATTACTTGACATTGCAAACTGCGTTTATTTCTTTTGCTTTGAATTTCCCCCCACTCCCTTAGAGCAGGATTGTCACCAGTCTTATGTTATTTGTTCTGGTTTTCTGGATGACAGAGCCTTAACCCTTCTTGCTGAGAAAAAAACTGATCCAGCAGCAAACCACTCTTCGCTGGAGCATCCATGAATGCTTCGTGCTCCACAATGACCCACTTCATATAGGAAAGGCTGTAGTAAAAACTTTTTTTGCCTTTTAAAGGGGGCAGATGCCCCAGTCTATCTAGGGACAACTGTCCCTGGGAAGATTTGATTCTTGGAGTGAGTTTTGGGACTCCAGTGGCCCTTCCAGGGGCTTTAGGGAGCCCTAGAAGCCATGAGTACGTTGTACTCACTAAGGGTAGGGACTCACTGATGCAGAGCCTACTTTTGCTTTGGAATTGCAGCTTGTATCGCTTGGGGTTTCTCTTATGCTAGCAAGAGAGGGGAAAGGAAAGGAATATCAAAGGTTAACTGCTTTGCAAGGCTTATTACAAAGGGGTCTAGAAATATTTGAAAAATGAAGATGTTTTCATCTAGAAATCTTTACGTTTGGAGGATAAAAATAATACAAAATGACATAGTGATAGGTCATGTGAAGTTTCACTAAAAAAAATAATGAATGTACAACTAATATGATTTGTATTCCATAAACAAAAATTGAAAAGTCCTGTGCCTACTCTGTGAATGACTAGAAGTTAACAAATCATTGAGACAGATGTTTTCTCATATAGTGGATTTGGTCATGCTCTTTGAGAATTCCCATTTGCTCGATGACCTCGGTGGAAAATACTTGTTTGCGATTATCATCATTCACATTTCTGAATTTGCATTGAAATCAGTTACACCCTAATTTTTTTTCTATAAGAACTTTTGTTTCCATGTATAAATTATGGTAGTGATGAGCAACACCACACATAAGCAGCAGGGAGCATACCAGCATCTGATTTATGTCCATGCTCAACAGCAGCACTGTATTTCTCTTAGTTTTTTATTGCATATAAAAGTTCTTGTTATGATTTTTTTTGTCTAGAAAAATGCTCCATATCTGCTCTTTTCTTTGAATAGATATAAAATATTCTCTTCTAAAATACCTTGTTATGTGTGATTTGGAAGCTGTATTAAAGTGACAGATTTCCTTTTCCTCGGATTTAATCACAGGTGATGCAAAAAATTTTGGCAGGGGGCTAGACGTAACAGATAGTAAAACTACATGAGAGATGCTCGTGGAGCTTGTGTGTATCCCTACATCCCAGAATGAAGTAATTCAGAAAACCAGCAGGAAAAACAGAGAAAGCCACTTGCTCGGAGTCTCTCTCAGCCTGGTTCTAATTTCTCTGTGAGTAAAGCTACTGCAACGTGATTGCTGGACTCTTGGGGTTTTCATTGCTTTGCTTGGGAAAGGTCTTTGCATATCTTTTGAGCTCTAGTGTGGTTGTGTCAGTTCTTCGGTACGTACACTTCAGGGAAACAAATATGTTTTCATAATGCAAATGTGCATAGAAAGGCTGCTGTTTCTCCAGTTTATGAAAGGAAGAATTTCTCTTGTCTGTGCACAAATAACTTGTGTGTGCAAGAGCCTGTTGCTCCATGGCTTGGGTGACACCTCTGTGTTCTGCAGAGGTGAAAAAATGCTCATCATTGAACTTAAAATCTGTTTCCTGGGGTCTAATACAATCAATTAACTTAGTCTCATCTCGCTTATATCATTGTGCCATATGGTGTGCAGGCAAAGATTTAGTCCGGGCAGAAATTTTGTGGGAGAGAATTGCGAATGGGGAGGCAAGGGAGAAGCAGGGTGGTTAATCAACAGAGATGGGTTCTTGATAAATACATATTGTTTACGCTAAATAGGGAAAAGATACGTAACAGATGCTGAATTCTTTTGCACATTTGGCAGTGTAACACTTGATGGCAACGGAAGTATGAACAATATAAGTGATGTGGCTTATATGAAGGGATACTCTTTAACTAAGGACCAAGTTGGAAAAGATACTGCTTTTTGCCTTGCCTACCGAGTCATTACTGAGAGTGTTACAGGCAGTCTGCAGAGAAAAGATAATATTGTCTGAATGGACCAACATTAGCAATAACTGCCTATATTGCTCTTTTTCTTCTTTCAAAATCTCTGCTCAAAATGGTTGCAACCGCTTCCTAGTACAAATTTTTGTAGGGCAAATCTGCTCTGCTATGTATTCTCAGTTGCGTCTTAAGTTTTTGATCAGAAATATAGAGATAAACCTTTATCTAAATGATTTTTGAGACATTATTTTAAGAATAATCACACTTGGCCATTCAGGTCTCTTAAATGTCAGCCAGTGGATATTTACCACTAGTAATACAGTGCACAGTGTTTAACCTGTTTAGGTGAAGCCTTTGAACTCTGTTATTTTTTTGTGATGAACACAACTGAGAAGGCTTTTGACTTTACTGATACACGTTTCGGGCTCATTTCTGTATTTGTATAGTTCTTGCAGTGCCACCTTACTTTTAGGACAAGTCCAGAAGCCTCAAACTAGGGTCTGAATTCTTTCTGTCAGTCAAAATTTCCAGGAGTCTGACCTTAAAATTGTGTAGTAGAAGTCACATGGTAGCAGACACCATTTTCCTGATAGATAGTTTTGTTGTATTTGATTTGGTACAATTAGGAACCAATTTGGCAAAACCCCTTCATCCTCCATATTAGTCATGTAAAATATCAGCAGAAAAAATCCACAGAAAATGCCCATAATGACTCTCTTATAAAAAAAATTTACTAACTTGTGTATAAAAAAACCTTCAAAGCTTCATCACTGGGTGTATGTGTGTGTATTAATAATGCCCTCAATAACCATGCCCAACACACTGTTATCAGATAGCAAAAGACTCTCAATCTTCTTTGTCACTTCATTTGTTTGGATATTTTTTTTAGGAGTCAGTGATTGAAATCACCTGGTGTTTCTGTGTTCGGAGTGAAGCTGTACTGTACCTTACTGCTTATCCGTAGTTGAGCTGAACAGCTTCTCAAGAAAGTTTTAATTTTTTTTTTTTTTTCCAAAAGCGAATTCAGTTGTCCCCTTAGTAGCGCAGGTTAAAAGCATTTCTGAATTTTAGATGCAAAGATTTTAGTCTAATAGCAGTGTCTTATCTTGCCTTCTTCTGTCCACTCAAAGAGTTTTAAGATGTGGTTTGGTAGGAAAAGATATATACGGCATGGCTGCCTGATGATGGGAGAGTAGACCTGATGAGGCAGTCCTTACCCATTCTGCCTCCCTGGTACACTGCGGTTTGGGGTAAATTGTGTCTGGCCAAGCAACACAGCTCACAGCAAGGTGGCTCTGCTGAAAGGGTACCTGGGCTAGGTGGCAGCTCCACAGGTCTCCGTGCCTGTGCAGCCTGGGGCCTGTGCTGCTTTCCATGTTAAATGTTGAAACATGTCTTGTGGCTTCCTGATGGTCTATGCCAACCAGCTGAGATGGAGCATTCAAGACCTTAAACCTAGAAAATTAAGGGGTTGACATTTCAGGTGTATTTACCTTTTGTGACCTGCAGGATACTGACAGCTTGCACAGGAGGAAAAGAAAACTGAAATTTCATGGCTCAATCAGGCTTGGTTTTCAGCCTCTCAGGCTGCTGGCAGTGCCAAACCCTTTTAAGTAGTACCAACAGTATGGACATAGTTTACAGGCAGTAAATTTGTGTGCTCCAGACTAAGCATGGCTGCTTTATTTTGCCCTCTTTGTGAAATGGCCCGTTGTCAATACTGTGAATAGAAGGTGTTTAGAGTAGCAGTGGGAGGATGTAATGTGGTAATAGGTGTGATGAAGGGCAGGAATCTGTTAAAAAAGCCAGAGCTGTAGTCGTGGCACAGGGGCCTTTAGGGCACGGTAGTTATAGCAGTGGTAAGATGTGAGCCTCTGGGGAAGAATTAGAGAATATGTACTGACAGTTAGACTTGTTTTCTCTACTTTTACTTTTTGTGTGAAGTTTTATTAACAATCACTGTTTTCTTTGCCTAATATGAAGGTCTTATATTTTGTTCTTTGTCCTGCGGTGCTTTGGTAGGGTGGTAGGCAGGGTAAAAGTGTGGGAAAGGATAAGTTAGTTGCGTAGGAGACTTTCTTGCGTGCAGGGCTGCATGCAATGGCTGCTCACCATCCAGCAGCTACACACACAATGTGATCCACCAACACTCGTGTATTCTAGGGCTTGTGTTGTAATATATTTCATGGTTATGTGACACTCCTGTTCTTAGGAAGTTTATCCTTATTTACGTGTCTGGCTTCTGACATGTGACCTCATTGGTCAAATCTGCCAAGTTCTACTCCTGCTTTCCATTTGAAACACTCAGCTGTACGGATTGGCCCCTGTTTCCTTATCTCACATGTCCTTGGGGGTCAGTAGCCACTTCCACCCATTTGGGGTCTGCCAAGAAGGACTCCACAGCAGCCACTCTTTTTGGATAGAACTCAGCAATTCTGTCACTTTGACCCACAAAATAGTCGCAGAATACCAGGATCAATTAGGTTGGAAAAGACCTCTGAGATCATCAAGTCAAACATATGATTCAATGTCACCATGTTAACCAGGTCATCAGTGCCATATCTAGCCTTTGTTAAACACTTCCAGGGATGATGACTCCACCACCTCCCTGGGCATCCCATTCCAGTGTCTAATCACCCTTTCTGTGAAGAATTTCTTCCTAATGTCCAATCTAAGCCTCCCCTGGTGCAGCTAAAACCTGTGTCCCCTTGTGCTATCACTAGTCCTAGACTCTCCCCAGGTTTGATGCTTGATTTGACAAAGGATGCTTGCCTTATGGCTTTGGTTATGCCTCTTAAGGGAGAACAGAATAATAAAGAATATAAAACCCCTTTTCAAATGAATTTCTCATTTATAAAACTTTAATGAGAATGGGAGACTTGCAAGATAGTGAAAATGGGATGCAGAGTGTGGGCCCTGCTCTGATTTTTACCTTGTTGTGAATCTGTGCTGCATTTCTTCTTGCTTTCCTGTTGAGACAATAGTGGTAAAATAACTTTTCTTTCACAGTGTCTATATGTAAAAAATTTGGTGTTTGGTTTTTTGCTAGTTCAGTTCTGCAGAACAGTTTTCTTGTCCATTCCCAATATGTTTGTACTGTGACAATAACAGAGCCATAACTGGCTGATGGGTAATCAAGGACTGTGCTGTGGATGACTCTGCTCCTCCACAGTGAAAGGTAAACCACAACTGGTCATCTACAAATAAAATGGAATTCTGGATTTTCTGGATACAGCTCAAATACTATTGCAGTAACTTCTGCAGGCTCATTCTATATGTCACTTCATCCACTTTAAAATATGTTGCCTTCTTGTATCATTGAGAGCATTGTGTGATATGAAATCTTTGAAAACACTGAAAAGTTGTACAGGTGCACCTTGGCTGACCTCTCTCATTCCATTCATTATATTTAATGTCATATTGTATCAGCTTTTATTCATCTCTTCACTAGTTAACTTTCCCTTCTTTTTAATTGCTCATTAAAAAGATTTTTTTCCAAACTTGTAGTGCTTTTCATTTTACATCTGTGAACCTGGTTTAGTTTTGATTTGTGATTTTTCTTCTTCTTTAAATAATTGACCATGAAAAAATATTGTATTATGCTGGTTTTGGCTGGGGTATAGTTAATTTTCTTCACAGTAGCTGCTCTGGGGCTGTTTTGGATTTGTGCTGAAAACAGTGTCAATAACACAGGGATGTTTTAGCTGTTGCTGAGCAGCACTTACACAGCATCAAGGCCCTTTCTGTTCCCCACCTTACTCCAGTGAGGAGACTGAAGGTGCTGCACTAGGAGTTGGGAGGGGACACAGCCAGGACAGCTGGCCCCAGCTGACCCAAGGGATATCCCAGACCGTATGGAGTCATGGTCAGCACATAAGGCTGGGGGAAAGAGAAGGGGTGTTTGAAGTGATTACACTCTGCGATGTGGTTTCATGGGTATGGTGGTATTTGGTCAAAGGTTGCACTTGACAGTATTGGAGGTCTTTTCCAATCTCGATGATTCTATGATGGTGTTTGTCTTCCCAAGTCACTATTACATGTGATGGAGCCTGGCTTTCCTGGCTTTCCTGAGTACCTGCCTGCCCATGGAAAGTGCTGAATGAATTCCTTGCTTTGCTTGTGTGTATGGCTTTTACTTTCCCTATTAAACTGTTTTTATCTCAACCCACAAGTTTTCTCACTTTTACTTCTCTGATTCTCTCTGCCATCCTGCCTGGGGGAGTGAGCAAGGGAGTGGCTGTGTGGTACTTAGTTGCCAGCAGGCATTAAACTGTAACTGGTATAAAGATGAAGAATAATGATATAATAGCTCCAGTTGTCTTCTCTACTATACAACCTAATGATTACCGCTAGTGTTGGGAAATGAATTTTCAGAATTTATGATTCTCCAGGAAAAGAGGTAAGAGGGAAACGGGAGTTGGGGCATGCAGATAATAGTAGAGAAATAACTTCAGCAGAGATGTTCTTTCTCACCTTGTGTCTTCGTATCTAATTATGACATGATTGTCTGCTGTTCTCTGATATTTTACTGTATGGGCAAGTGAGGCCATTTCTGAGATTTAACAGATCACAGATGAGAAAATATAGATTAACCTGAGCTTTCTTCTCAGTCTTGCTGTCTCTGATGTTGCCTGCACTAGATGCTCCCTTTATCACCAAACTATTCTTGCTGGATGTTTCTTGAGGGGTGCTCACATGCAAGGAGTCAGGGGTCTCAGCTCTCACGGACTTCTGCTTGACAGATTCTTGAACAACAAACTGAGTGAGTGTTTGAGAAACAAAGGTGACATGCAAGCAAAATGACCAGAATAAGAGCATTTTATCTTCCTGTAAGTATGGCTTCAACATTTCTAGTTTTGGAAGTCTGATTGAAAAATAATTCAGTGCTTCACTGTTTAATTCTCTTGTGCTGTTGATGTGGGAGACTTCAGAGCGACAACAAAAATAAGGTAATAAAAGCAGACAATGACTATGGTTATGTATTGTGTATCATAAATATTTGTGTCTCTGACTGGTTTCATTTTAGCTAGCTGAGGAAATATAACTTGCTGAAGGCGGTTACCTTTGTTCAAAGCCAACTGAGACAGCACCAGCACTCAGTAATTACAGCCATACAGTTTCCAGGAGAGTCCTTCTTCACCAGACCTGTCGTCTCATGTCCCCATTTGTAACACTGTTCATTATATTCAACCTGCTGCCGTCACTCCAGAGCTTTCAAAAGGTATTCTGTGGGCTATCGTGCTGCAGGACGTGGATAATGAAATAGTTAGACGTGACTTGTATTATAATCGGCTCACCTAACTTTCATTTGGCTTGAAAAGTAGACTTAATAAAAGCAAGAGTGAAAGGCATTTTATGTTTTTAATAAGGAGTCTCATGTGCTATAACCTGCTGTTTTTCATTGTGTGTCTCTTCTCATGGTTTCTTTTTGAGGCACCTGACAGAAGAAGAGCAGTGAATGTCTCTTAATCTTAAAGCTTTTTGAAAAACTGCAGTGGTAATCAACAGTACTCATCAGTAATTTCCAACTGCAGTAAGTGACTCAAAGTTTTTCCATCTACATCTTATATTTTAAATGGATAATTATTTGTTTTCTGGTGAAGATAGTCCTCTTCATCAAAAACAAATTCAAAATATCTACACACTCTAGAACAGCACATCTGTTTAAACACTTACTAGCAAATTTGTTTTCATTATCTAATAATAAGCTTGTAAAAATCCCCCTACCCTTGCAGTATCTCCAGTTGGACTGTAAAGGAGCTGAAGGAGTTTGTGCTGCTCTGTTCTGTGGTGAGACAGAGCCACGCTTCACATCAAGCTTTAGAAATTCCTCGAAGAGCAATGAATAGAGAAGTTCAAACAGCGAAACCTGAAACTTGGGTGTGAGGACCATTGGAAAATAGCTTCGTAATGTAAACCAGAACTTGGCTGTAGTACTGTTACCTTTTTTGACTAGACAGTCATTGTTACAGGTGATCTGCAGTGCAGTTCCAGGGAAGCCCCATCCTTGCTGCTGCAGACCTGGATAAGCATGTGCACTACAGCACACATGAGAGGCAGGATGCAGCTCTGTGGGCAGGATAAATTGAAGGTGAGGTGGGAAGGCAGCCACTGTAGGAACTTCTAAATAGATATCTCATTTCTAAGGTCATAGGCATAGTGGTAATAGCAGTAATACAGTTAAGGGGAGGAAAAGCCCTGTATCCCGAAATAAGCAGCCGTGATCTCCGTGGAATAGTTTCAGTAAATGCAGGCGTGACTGATGGGATTGCATGAGAGGAGAGCTGGCTAAAAAATACCCATTTTGCTCTGTAAAAAACAGAGGTATTGTTGGTCAGTGGTGGAATGCACTTGTGGGAGGTGGGGGGCAGATGGTTACCTTCTCCTGTGATTGAGAACTTCTGGGCTTTGGTGCACACCGTCTTCACCCTCCAGTTCTCTTTCCACTTATTCTGGCTACAGGCCCAGAGCTGTACCACCAAAAATACTGCTTTTCTGCTCTGGCTGTTAACTGATGGTATTCAATTTTTTTCCTTGTTATGACTACTAATGAATAGTCACATTTCCTGTAAACTTCAGACATCTACTTTGCACCTTCTTCTACTTAATTTTGCCCTAAACTCTAGTTAAAATTGGTGGAACACTCTGTTCCTCATAGTATTAGTTGTGTAGAGTACATGGTAGCTTTAGTAACCACTGCCTTCTTTTGACCGTTTTTGATGGGTTGGTTCAAGGACTTGTGTCAATATCTTGTTATGTCTTTTTAGCTCTGTGAGAAGCAGGCAGCTAGTGGTTGGATTTCTAGGCTATTTACATTTGGGAAAGGTATGTGTATGGAAGACAAATACCTGTGATCATGCAAGAAGATCTTGCCTTCGTATATTTATAAATGCCCAGAGACATCTCGTGAAAGCTTTAGACAGAGCTAGGCAAAAAAAAATTATAAAAATCAATTATGAAATCTTTTAGTGAAGTTTATTGCTGAAGAGAAGAACTGGAACAAGAGCCTTGGTCATGGTCTTTGGAACCACACTGGCCTCTTTTAGCTCTCATCCACCCCCTCTCCCTGAAAACCTATTACTTGTCATCTCTCCCCACTAATAGTTTCCTGAACTCCTTTCCTCTGCACTCACACGTGACTACGCACTGACCCTTGTAATCCATCCTGTCACTCACAACCTATTCTGCAGCCCCAGCAAAACCAGGTTTTCCCTTCCCTGCTGAAATGCTTTGAGCTAGTGGAGCCCAGCCATGCCTCTGCAGCCCTTTAACCACTTCCACTTGCCCTGAGCTCTCATTCTCAGCTTTGCAGTTGTTATGGTTGGCACAAGTACAGTCTGTTTTCGGTGCCTTTAGCCAGGCAGTGCTTGTGCAGTGTGAAAGGGAATGCTGCCTCACTGCATTAAATGATCCAGCTGTTGAAAGAAGTATTTTTAATTACAGGATATTGAATGAGGTATGATCTGTCATATTTTGAGTTGTCATTATTATATCCACTGACTAGTGGATATAATAATGTATCTTTTCTACAGTTAATGACATTTCTATTGACTACAGTTTTAGTAAAGGTCTCTGCAGTGGGAGATAGTCTGTTGCAGTCAGTGACACCAAGATTTAACCACTACCTGACAAATCAGATGAAAAATAGCAGTAAAATGATCAGATCACTTACAGGTTACTCCTACTCTTCCTCAAGTTGCCAAAGCTTTATATGCTACTCAAGTCAGCTTGGTAAATCTTTCTCTACAACTGTGACTGTGTGCTATGTCCTTCACAGCCAGAGGTATTTCTGGACCTTTCCACTGGCGGTGGCCAATACCTCTGTGGTAAGGTGCACCCCTATTTTAAAAATAACAGAATTATGTTGGACTAAATCCAGTCATGGTATATATGGAAATGATTTGTTGCTCCTACTCTGTATAGGAGGACTGCTGGACACTGAAGTGGACATAATTTGCTCTATTTAAGGGTTGGCCTGAGTTACTTATGGAAGAACTAATGTTCCTTGGAAATGTCAATCAGAAGTTTTCATTTTAATAACATGCCTGGTTGAATTCAA
This sequence comes from Oreocharis arfaki, assembly GCA_013398015.1. Taxonomy (NCBI): domain Eukaryota; kingdom Metazoa; phylum Chordata; class Aves; order Passeriformes; family Paramythiidae; genus Oreocharis; species Oreocharis arfaki. The sequence continues at coordinate 234,895 of VZRR01012522.1, forward strand.
AACTGGCATTTAATATTGACACTGCACACGAACTGACATGTCATTATACACATGCTAACCTAGGTTTATAAAATAATAAAATCATTGTGGTTTAAATTCACACAAAATATTGATGGAAAGTGTCATACACTTATGGGAGTAGCTTACTTGCTAATGTGTTTGCCGTTTTTTACTGACCTTATTGTGAATGCAACCTTGCTGCAGGCTCCTGCAAATTGGAGCTCTGCTACAGTATTTCTGTTCAGTTAATACCTGCAGAGCCACATATTTACTGGAAGAGCACTCTATTCTTCCTCCTTTCCTTCTGGAATACATTACCCTAATAACCAAAATGACAGTCTAGAATAATACATCTTTATTTATTGATGTATTTCTTGGTTCTGCTCTGTGATAAGAGGCATAGTGATTTCATTCAAGCAGTGTATGACATTGACAATTTCTTTCTACTTCAGTGTTCATCTACCTGAAGGAAAACCAGCCTGAATCAAGAACAAAGAGTTTCCCTTTATTTGCTGTGTTAAAATAAAGCTGTGCTAAGGGAACATGAAGGCTGCAAAGGCACGCTTTCAGTAGGGGGAGGAGATTCCAGGATTAACACAGTCGGTGTCATGTTTTAGGACTTTCATACATGCATTATGGTACTGCCTTTTGTTAGAATTTGCATACTATTTCAGTTGTACAGTAATGCCATTTCAGTTTAAAATGGTTTTCAATTATGAGAACAGTAGGTCTTTTGGGGAATACTAAAGACAGAAGTCTGATTTTTGTAATTTCTAAGCCAGAAGTGATGGAAAGATTGAAGGAAGACAGAGTGGTATTCATTTGGAAAAAGGTGGGGGGTTTTTTTGGTAGTGAGATGTTACTTATCTCCTAGAGGTAAAAGCTTAAAACTGGAAATGGGGTTAATTCATGACAGATCCTCCACTGTAAATCAGTTAAAAATTAAAAAAGAAATGGAACAGCTGCATGGAATTATTGTCCAGCTTGGAAGAAGAACAAGTGTTTGACCTTTGACTTGACTTCTTTAGTTTCAATTGTTGTTTCTATATTTGTCTACAGTATTTGGTAATTTTAGGGATGTCTCTGAAGTTTTATAGCATTTAATTGTGATTTTATTCTTGTGGCAACAATGCCTTTTATATTAACTCACTGAAGTAATTGTACTAAACCTATGTGTGTGATTGAATGTCAAAGTCTTGATGATGCACTTAACTAGAAAGCCATGTTTTTAGGAGAGGCTGTGTGCTCACAGATTCCCCCAACTATTGGCTTTTGTGCTGGTTTCCCTTCCTAGGTTACCTGAACTGTAGCTTGGCTCCCTCCTGGAGGGAGCTTCCTTTGTGGTGGGTACAGACAGCATGACGCTGGTGAGTTGTGTGTATTTAAGAAAAGAAAAAATATGAAGAGAGAAAAATGCTATGTGTGGAAAAAAAAATTGTAATTTTTCCCTGAATTTTCAAACTTTATTTAAATTCTGTGCGGGGAATTTCTACTTTTGTGTTTCAATATAACAAAGTGGGATGACAGCTAGAGAAACAATCTAAGACATTTTTATAAAAATAGTATCTTAGGCATTTACATGGAAGAAAGGAGCAACTATTTAATGAGCAAGCATTTAATGTGTGCTTCTGAGCAGGTAAAGTCATGTTGCCCTGAAAGGATCCTGTCAGATCAAGGCTGTTAAGCAATACAGATGAGTTGTTCAAAGCTGTTTTGGACAGTATGTATCAGGGTCATTAAAGCCAACCTTCAGATACAGTGAAAAATTAATTTTCCAGCATAGTAGAAAGTAAGAGAGGAACTGAAACTATGATAATCTGTGTTCAGATATAAAAAAAGACACAGAAATTGAAGGAGAACAGACCTGAGATGCTAAGGGAGGCACAGGGGGCTTGTAATGACCTTGTCGCTTGTATTCCACAGGAATGTGCAGTTATTTCCTTCCTGCAGAGATTTCTATTGAAATTACCCATATCTATACTGTTCTAATAAACCTGCTGGTAGTTAGTTGGACCTGAGTTGGTTTCTGAGATTCACTTTGGAAAGAAAAATAGAACTAGCTGTTCTCAAGTGAAATGAACTTGGTATTTGATCACAGAATGGGCGGAGTTAGAATAAAAAGTTCAATAATTTGATGTTTGGGGGAAAAAATAAAGAATCTTAGAGTTGCCTCTGACAAAAGAGGAGCAAATTAATTTGTTGTTTCTTTGGGCTGGTAAATAGAAGTACTGCAGTTTGTACAATAGAGAATGCTTTATGTTTCTCTTGGAAAGAACAGAAAAACAATGTTGGGTGAGCAATGCAGAGGGAGTTCAGAAGCATTAGAATATATGAGTTGAAAGTAAGAGGCACTTCAGTTCGATAAGTCATTTATAAATAGCATTGAAATAAAATAACGATCTTTTAAGAACAAACATGTTACGCATTTTGAAGAGGTAACTTTTAAAATAGTTCAATAGTTTTCACATGATTAATTGCTTTGGACTTGAAACGTAATAGATATTTTTGCCTTCCTTTTTAGTAGTGTCAAAGGGAGATATATAATGAACAGTAAAGGAAACAGCAAGACAGAGTGTGTTTCTCTAATTCTTTCCAAAATTATGTATAATTTTACTAATGTTATTGTTCTCCGCCCTCCCACCCCCTCTTTTTATAGATGTACATGGATTAATGTGTTAAAATGGAAATTTAATTTAGGTCTAAGCAAACTATTTCCATGGAAATAATAACATTGTTGATGTCCTTTGGTTTGGGAAGCGTTCCAGAAAATACAATCCATCAGTTTTTTTTCAGTCTAGACACAGGCCAGAAATAATGATCACTTTTGCAAATGAGTGCAGTATTAATAGGAACCTTTGTATTTGGATTTTCATTATTTTGAACAGCTGCAGTTTATGGGGGGTGTGTGCATATTTCTATATATGCACACACAGAGATAGGAAATTTCTTTGTGTTCAGATTTCTTTTTTACCGTGTCAGTGTTCTTAAAAGATAGTAGACATTCATGAAATTTTCTTTGAACATCTTGTAGTCTGCAGACTGTTCGGCATCGTTTGTATTCTTAGCCATTTATCTAGTTCTGCTCTAGTAAGAACTAAGAAGCACTGACTACCTAAGTGTATATGATCTGGTATGGGACTAATGGCTTTCTTGAGATTATTCACAAGCAAAAGTCTAAATAAATCTAACCCATTTGAAGAGTTAAGGATCAAGTATTATCACACTGGAAAGTTAAAATTTGTATTCTAGCTCCACAGCATTGTGTGCTAGGCTTTACCAGTGGACACACTGATGGTGCTGGGAGAGCCAAGAAATTACACTTCATCTTGGCTAGAAGCAGGGTAGAGTTCAGCATGCTTCTGTCTGATTCTCTTGGGTACTTCCAAATGGCAAAACCAATGTGAGAAATGTAAACACACCTTAATGTGGTGTAATTATTTGTACTTATTTATTAAGAAAAATTTTGAAAGCACTGTTTTGCTGTAAGTACTGGCATTATTTTGTATTTTTTGCACTAATACTTGTGAAACTCATGGACCAAAGGCCATTGTTAAGCCTTTTTTAAAAAAAAAAAATTTAAGCTGAAAAGACATCAAGACATTTCCTTGAATGTCAGTGTATATAAAACAGTATTTACAAAGCCTTTATAAATTAGTCTTTACTGATGAGGCATATTCGTATTGATGTTCAATTTATTTACCCAGGAGACCAATTTATTTCACTACCTCAGTGCTAACTGTTTCCATTGACACCCGGGTCTGCTCTGACCAAGCGACTGTGACAAGTGGTTTATTGAACTGTAAACGGGCACTCTCTGACTCTAAACAATGGCTTTATCTAATTATGAAACCCCATGCACCATTTCAGTCCAGTGTTGTTCATTATACAAACAAGATTTTAATGTTATTGAAAAAATTAATTTAAGTCTGGGTACACTGTGCTACAGTGAAAGATACTCTGCATTGTGACTTTATGAGCTGGTAGCTCACATCTGAAGTGAGCTGGCTGAGATGTTCTGAATGCAGTTTTTTGGACACTATGAATACCTGAGAGGACAAAAGTGAACTGCCTTAGAAGGATATATAAAGGTAATGGAATAACTGAACAAAATCTATTGCTTATGCTTTAAATAAGTCTGATGTTATCAAGATGATTTTTTAAAGAATAACATTGATAGAAGAAACACGGGTGTACTTGTGGAAAGGAAAATTGGATCCTAAGAAAAAGTTAACTGTGAGGCTTGGAACTACTAGCAAAAAGTGAATAGACCCACTTGAAAAAAATCTTCACTCTTCTCCCCATTGCTTTGTCAGGAGATAATTGACTGCAGTCAAAGCTTTTGTTTTCACCTATCAGTAAATCAGCTTCTTCAAGAACTTTCACCAATAACCATAGAAAGAATTCAGAGGGTTTACTCTCCTTTATTGCTATATTAAAAAGAAAAAAAAGGTGGGACCGTGTGTGTATGTTACAGAACTGAAGAAGAAGGTGTTCATTGTAACATACATGATACATTTGTGAATGAGAAAAAAATCTCCTTTCTAATGAGACTTTGCACAAACAGCCCTGTTTGTAAACAAAATTCACTTAATTCCTCTTTATCACTGGGAACTGTTTGGATTGCTTTTTGAGGCATTGCTTAATGATCTTGTATAATTGGTTTTCCATGTTAAGTCCCTATCCAGAGTTTCACTGTGATTTTCTTATGAAATATGAAACTCTTAAAAACTTAGTGGTGAATTAATATTAATTTAATCAAATGTTCCAATATTAAATTTATTAATATTTCATCTTCTATATGACTATGCAGATTTTTGAAAGCCACTCCAGTGTTGTCTGACAAAGTACTTGGTTATCGAAAGACTACTTAGAAATTTTTTGGCTCGTGTGGTTCCTGCACAGTAGTCAGGCTGCCTGGGTTGTTGGTTATTTTTATTCACCCTCTAGAGTGAATGTAAATGAGGTGCAGGAAATGGAGAAGCTAAAGAAAGTTTACAAAGTCTGATTCAGTCTGTAGTTTTGCTGTGCCTGGCTAGAATACACTTGGAAAGAGCCCTGCATGGTTTTGCAGGGTAATCTCTGTTTGCAGCAGAGTCTGACTTGTATCAAGCCTGCCATGCTCAGGCACCTGAGGGCTGTCACTGACAAGGGGCTGCCAGAGATGGACTGCCACCGATCAGGTCTAAATGAGTCAGTTGCACAGAGCTGATAAAGCCAGAGATTTACTGAAGTAGACAGGCCTGTGCTAAAACAAGCTCCTCTCTCGATTGAAACCGTGTCTGTCACTTTAATCAGTCATCTCCCCTGTCAAACACAGCCAGCGAGGGGCTGGAGCAGTGTGGGAGGTGCAGCTGAGGGATGGCACTAGATGGTGGCTGGGCCAGTGTAGGATGGCCTCCCTGCTGCCCACAGGACTCTCCTGGGCAGAGGTGATGTCCTGGCACGGTGCTGGGGGTGTTTTGCAGCCCAGATGCAGTCCAAGAGGTGATAGGTTGTGGTAAAAGAAGACTGTTTTTTCTAGGTGATGTGCCTTCTCTTGTGTTTTTAATACAACATCATTCTTGTGTCCCAGCTGTGTTTTTCAGAATCTGGAATAGTCTCCTGGACAATTAGTCAGCTCTTCCATCTCTATTATCTCTATTCCCATACAGAGCTGTAGTTGGAAATACATATCTGAGTTCTATAACAACATATTGGAACAACAATCAAGCGCTGGCTATGGATATAGTAAGAAATATTCAGAGAAACCTTTTTTTTGGTCCAGGAAATTTCTGTACTTTACATATCGGAATCAAAATCCCTAGGCAAACAAGATATAAAGACAAATTGTGAAAATGCATGAAAAATAGCTTTGACCTTAGAAGCTCCCAAACTGCAACAGACAGATATACTTGCCAAAGCCAGAAGTAGTCTATTGAATCATGTAAGCACCATAAAGTTAGCTGAAGCGCTAATTAAGTATGGTCATCTTAAAAGAATTCATGCTTCATCCTGGCAAGATGCCCATAAGGAAAATATAGATCTGTCACAGTCTTACAGACTGTAGTAATTAAGGTTTAAAATACTTCCCAGTCTAAAACAAGAATAGTTCAGGCAGAGCTAACTGTTTAAACAGCATCCCTTATGAACTGACATTGCTTTTCTATTTCAGACAGGCAGGTTTTAACTTTTTTTTTTTTGTTATTGGCATCTGTGCAAAATGTACAGAAAAAAAGAAATTTGGATTTCCAAATCTTCTGTTTTGTCTCACATCCCAACCTGTGAATTCTGGAAGAGGGAGACCTCCATCAATGCTTTAGTCATATTGCTTGGAGTAGTCACTAAATACGAAATGAAAGGTCAGGTTGATTGCATATACCCCTGACTTAAATAGGATAAACACATTGTATGTGAGCATGATCTCCCGGTATAATTTTGAATAACATGTTATCTTGTTAGATCTCTCAACTCTCACCGTCTATTTTCTGTTCCAAAAGGTCAGTCTGGTTTTAAAGGTGCAAGGTATTCAGGGGCCCAAGATCGTGAACCTTTCTGTAGTGCCCTGTTATTCTGTGTTACATTTCTAGTGTAATCCAATACTTGTCTCAGAAAAGTCTGCCCTCTGGCATAGTCATTCTGCTGTCATAAGAGCTTAGTTTTCTGTGATCTTGGTGGTATTTAACAATAAGGTCTGAACTGCATGTTTAGCAGAATCTGTGGGAACATGGATGTCAAGTCCATTAATCACAGATAAAAAAATAAAAATCTCCTGGCTGGCTTGTCAGCCAAGGATTAGCTGTGTCCTCACTGCAAAACCTATTCAAACAACCCACTGATTAGGTCAGCTTGTCCTTCTGCCCTGAGACTTCTTAGGAGAAACTGCCAGTTACAGCTCACAGTTCTTGAGTCTATACATAGATATGTGGCTGGAAGACCATAGGCAACTCGTGTGTAATGTTTGCTTCACTGATGTCAGGCTGACACAATTGCATAAAATCAATGCCAAACAGCATGTTCCAAGAAGCAGATGAATGCATGAGAGGGAAGGGTATCAGCAGCACCCTGGTAGCAGCTTATGAGCATATTTCTGTTACTCAGCAATTCATTTTTGGTCTGACTTTATTTGGAAGGTAAATATTAGGTGTATATGTTTATTAAAAGGTAAATAAGACCAATTTATTAGCATGTTTTCTAAATATTTTCTCATATACTGAAAAGATTAGCTTTTTTGCAGTGATGATGTGACTTTGATAAAAGCATGTCTGAGGGGCATGCAAGGAAGTCAAGCACATGCTACAGATATTTTGTCTGGTTTTGCTGCTTTGGTTTGGCTAATGAAAACAAGCCATTTCTCTTCTGGTGGGGCCTGGTGACCTACCTCTGAGTGATCTTGTGCTGGTGATTTGTGGTGGGTGAATTGGGATGACTTGTTTTTTATCTGGTTAAAAAGGTCGCAAAAATGTCTTGCAATCCTGTGTTGTGGAAAAAACTTCTATTTTTCTCTGCTGCAGTGCTCAATCAATGTGGCTGTTCTGCATGGTTAACAACATATCTCCAGAATCCTATTACTATGCAAAGTAATTTCAAATTATTTTGCAAATAAATTGCTCAGACTCTGTTGGATTTCCTGACTTTCTGGAGTTATCTTAAATTCTCAGAACCATTTGGCCCCATTCATTTTCATTTGCAGAATTATCAGTAATATGGAAATCAGTGTTAATTATTTCTCTAGCCACTATTGTCAGCACTAGCCAAAAGTGGCATTTTAAATCTTTGTCTTATTAGCAATTCTGATATAGAGGCACTCGTTCAACGCTGTGGTCTGTGTCTCTGGCACTTTCACTGGCCATCCAGCTCTGGGCTGCCCAGGAGGTCACTGGGAAGCAGAGCTGGGTGGGATATTCTCACTCCAGTGTTAACTGCAGCAACATCTTCCCACTGTCTGGCGTTTGCCTGCGTCTCCAGCAGCTTCTCAAGGTGCTTGCCTCAAACCATATGGTGTTAGTTACTTTGCATCCAGGCCTGGCCAATTCTGCCCCCTTCACTAGCTGCAAGGGTAGCTGGAACCGGCTCCAACAAGCTCTGTGGGTATTCAGTCTTGCTGGCTCAGGAGCTGGCTTTGGACCAGGATGTTAGGTAAAGGATGTGGGAGACATGCCCAAGTCGTAGCTCATTGCACCAGCTTTTGGATGCGTGCTGAGAAGGGCGTTCATTCACATTTGTCCTCTTGGTATAAAGAATTTCTAAGGTGTGCCCTTACCTTTATAGTTTGACACATTAAGATTTATATTTAAAATCCAATTATGCATTTATTAAAAGGTTGAAGCAGAGTATGAATATGTAAAGTGAGAATTGAAATTAAATGTCATATTAGGGTTTGCTTTAGGGTCTGTGAAATTTGGTGTACCTAGAATATGTCTTTAAAATCTGTAGCAGCCTTAATGAGTTCTCAATATACCTGTAATTCTGAAGCTCTTGAGAAAGGTAGTAATTTTTCATTTTTGTTAGATAATGAATGACAGGCCAAGCAGAAAAAGTTCTGAAATTCGGTATTTTTTCAAAGAACCATATATATTGTAAAATGATGACAATGGAACTTGTTTATTAAACTAATGTAGTGATTTTATCACTCCATTCTTGGTATCTTAGTACCTGATATTAGCCTGGAATGGTTGTCATGGTAACAGAACACACTGTTCCTTTAATTTGACCTTAAGTTCAAGCCCTGCTGTTGTGGCAGAAATGCCAAGAACACCTCCACTTTTATTTAAAAAAATTCTATCAAATACATGCAAAAAGAAAAGCGGTTGAAAAGGAAGGACAATCTGACATGACATTGTGAGGCCGAAAAAGAGAGGAGCTTGACTTTAAGTAGGGGACCAGGAAATAAACAACTGTTAGGATGCATATGTTCACAGTGTGTTCTCTGTTTAGGCTGACTTGTCCCACCACCATTATATTCATTAGCCCCAGTAGAGGTGGGATTCTTTAATAATTTGCTTCTGTTTATTGTGTTGAAGACCTGTTGGGTTTGCTCTCAGAAGAGCAGCATTGACCAAACTGGCTAACTGCCAAGGCAAAAAGTGTTTGGAGAGGTCAGAGGAGGTTCAAGTTAAAGTCTGGCCAGAGAAGCGCTCCTGCTGGCTGGTGTTTAGGGATTTCTGTACTGTTTCTATCTAACCTGGTCACTCCACATGACTTGTGGTTGGTGATTTTTTTGAGGCTCTGATCCGTAACCCAATTGGAATCCATTTGGTCTTGGATGGAGCACTGAAAATGGAGAAATTCTTGGATGTTGTTGGAGGAGATGCCCTTTCCTGAGGCCAGCTAGTGGGATGAGAATGTAGGAAAGATAATCTCAAAGAATACACTGGAAGTCAGAGTGTGCACAGATCAATGGAGTTTGAAAACATATATTGTGCTGAAGGAGTAGCAGTAATACTGTTGTAATGTTTGGAGAGAATATGGACACAACATAAATCTACAATGCAATAGAAAGGGGAAAACATGCCTTGTTTCCTTTGCATCTGTGTGCTGTGCTGCTCCCACTTGGTCGTTTTTGCAGCTTCAAGGAAGATGTCTGCTTCATAAGCCCTTGGTGACCTAAACTGGTCTAGGCTTTCAAGAAATGGTTGGGGTAACAGTTTATAATCTCTAGCTTTCAATTTGAGTACTGTGGCAATGACTTGAGGAAAAAAAAAGCTCATGACTTGAGCAGACCTAGCGAGATCTTGATGTTGTTCACTGCATGGGAGCTTATGCTCTTCACCTTTCCAGAGACACTGCTTTGCCAAGTCACACAGAAGCTGCTCTATTTTTTGTTGTTTATTGCTGCTGAACTTCAGCAGGGACCATTTTCAGAATGATATGTGTCATCCATGCTGCAGCACATCTGCACATTGCCCATGTCAGCAGCTGTTTGGTCACATCAGGGTGGGTTGGGTGGCTGGCTGTGTCATTAGGGTTGAGGGACAGAACTGTGGGACCTCTGTTCATCCATGTACTGCTGTCCTGGCCTGGGATGTTGGCTGTTGGCTGAGGACTGTCTCAAGATTAAAAGAAACGGGTGAACTTCAGTCTGTATGCAGTGGTCATTTGGGATTGCTGTAAAACTCTCTTAATACCCAAGAAATTGTATCAGGACTGGGCATTGACAGCAAGCATGGTTTGAACACTAAATCTTTGATCCTTGAGAATCTAATGCATAGTTGTGCTAGAAGCCAAAAAGCTGGGAAAGGCTTGCTGAGGGCAATGTGGGCTTGGCTGATCCACGAGGGCTGGCTAACTGGGACTCGAGGACAAGTACAGCAGGGGACCCTTGGAATGGTACCCATCCTGCAGTGCCCTCACACAGTGACTGGGGTCACACACACAGCAGTAATTGCCAGGCAAGTCTGTGGTGATGAAGCAAGTCTGATGTCCAAAACAGATAAATCCTATGGTAATGAAGAAATGTAATCTGGGTGACTTTTCAAGGTCATTTACTACCCTAAAGATTTAGTGGTTCAATTTTCACACTGCTGCAGACTAGAAGCATGGATCCTTTGTGAGTATGTGGTTGGTTCCCCCTGGCCCCTTTTTGAGACTTACAACTATTTTGGAGCATAATCAAAAGCTGAGAGTTACTAGTCTATTGTTGCATTTACTCAGAACAAAATGATAGGGAGAATTCTGTGTTCCTGGAGAATTATCATTGCCTCCAAAGAGTAAAATGTGAATACAAATTAGTTTGCAAATATCATAACATCAGTAATTTTCAGTTGAAGAAAATGCAAACAAAGTATAAATAACCTAATTGTTAGTGTTCTTCTAACACAAATGATGCCTTGTGAGTTCTGATCTTACGGGAAATAGATGGGGAAAAAAAGGCACAAGTACAAGCGTGTGAGAATTTCTGTTCTGTTCTAACAATAGATTAGCTTAGGCTTATTTGCCATGCAGTGTGCCCTTTGGTAAAGCTGAAACATTCCAACTTAGTTTTCTTTTCTGTCACTTTCATGGCTGTGATACAAGCTTGTGTTTTATGTTATGGTAGCAAAAAGAGAGTATGATCTAAACACCAGTGTCAAAAAGGCATTGCCCGGTGTTGGTTGCTTCTAATGTTTCTTTTGAAGATGCTCAACTCTTTTCTTTCTCTCTAAAAGGGAGTCACAGATTTCATTCAATGAGCTGTACTTGTTTAACCCCTCTCAAAGTGGATGAGCACCCACTGTCGAGGATGCAGCTTGTGGTATGTGGTGTGTAGCTCTGGGGTTGTGGAATTTCAGGGCTGTGAGATTTCAGGATTGAAGCGCATAGAGGGCCCATGCTACCACAGCATGCAGACAAATATAGGTACTTTCTTTTCTTTTTCCCCTCCTTAAGTAGTGTAAAAAACCCAAACCAAACCAGCCCTTCCCCTTGTCTTCCAAGCCCTTCAGGTTTGTTTTATAGCTCAGGAGTAGGCACAACCCTGCTGCTCTTTCAGAAGTGCCCAAAGTGTTATTTGTAACCTTTGCTTGGGTATACTACAAGCATGACCCTGCAGGTTTCCAAACTGAAAAATCAGAAGGTTCAACATTTTGGTATGCCCATTACGGTCTGGATATAGTGGAGAAAGATCTGCCCTCAAAATGCTTGACCAAAAATTCTTTCTAGGGTAGTTTAACAAAGGTTTTAAGGGTTCCATTTTTCACTTTCCAAAGTTTAAGCAAATATTTTGTAAAAGGTGTGTAATGGTCTTAAAATCTTTCTTAGAAGAAACGTTTCTGTTGGGAACTCGACGTAATATTCTTGGGGTGGTTTTCGTTCTGTTTTTTTGGGTTTTCTAAGTCCTGGGCTGTAATCCAATGTAATTTGTGATTGTTGGTTGAGAAAAAAGAAAACTTTGAAGTAGGTAATGAAGATCTGAATAAAAAGTTAAGGTGTATAAGAATACTGTTCATATTATTAGATCAGCTTTGAATTTTGGTAAAAATGAATAAATTAGAATACATATTTCTTCCCCTTAGTGTTTCTTTATTTATTGGAGGGTGGGTTTTACCTTCATTTTTTTATTAGTGCTGAATTTCTGCTATAATTAATGATCTTGATTCTGAGTCAGTCTTGACCAAAAGAAGGGTTAGAACAAGAAAAATGCATTTAGATGATTTTAATTGAAGCGACTATTTAAAAAGGAGAAAAAAATTCTTAAAATTGCTCTCTAAATGACCATTTCCTGAGGAAAAAAACCAAATGAAAATTCTTTATTAGCAAAAAAGCAACTTTTGTTTTGATTCTTATTTTGCTTTTTGTTTGCATGTCTTTCAGTTAGAAACTTTCAGTAGCAATAGTCTTTGCTACCATTTTCCTTGCACTCAAATGCTTAAGAGCGATTGTACTTTATATTTCTTCCCTAGATTTTTTTTTTTGCTAGTTTTTATTTAATGTAACAATGTCATGTAAACCATAAACTCTCCTGGTGTAAATTGACCAGGAGACAGTTTGACCTAGAAGGTACTGTTGTCTTCAGAAGCAGCATACTATATGACTGTAAGGACTAATGCATCATTAAAAAGCACCCGAAGAATGAAGTAAGAATCAAGAAATATTATTTCGAAGTTCTTCCAAAACAGTATGTTCTGTGTGATTCCTATAGCTGTTTTTGCAGGAAAAAACCTGGTTTTGATCTAGCATAGAATATTAATTGTTTTTCTGTTTGTTTTGCAGTATCAGTATTGTGGGCAGAGAGAATCTGAAGCGTCTCATGTTTAGGATAGCTCAGGCTAAGAATTCTAATGCCCTTGGTCATTCCTCTGTGTTATATGTGCAAAGGTGTCAAGCAGCCTCAGACATCTGATGATAGCCCTCCCTTCTAAACAGCCTTTGCAAGGAAGCTAGAATATTGCCAAATTCCATAAGCATAAAAAGAGCATATTTTGTCTTATCCATTTTTTCTTGTTAAAGGTAATCCAGATAACAGCATGTAATGTGTAGGTACATCTTTAAGTAATCTGCGTTGAAGATATAGTTCATTCAGAGTGACTAATGCATGTTCTTTCAGCTGCAACTGGTAGAAGAGTTCTAAAAGAACTACATGAACTTTTTGAGCATAACTTGCTTTGTTAAACAAGGACTGGAAATTCAGATTTATTCGTTTTCAACTCGACTCTTTCAAGGTGTGTGCAGGAAGGGAATATGAAATTCAGGTTTTTGTGGCTTTGCTTGATATCAGGAAAACTTCTTATTTCAACTCAGCTCTTCATCTAATTTCTTTGTTAGTCTAAGAGAAAATTAAATTAATCCTGGTGTTGAGGTACTTGTACAAATAAATTCTGGAGGTGATCAGAGCTCTAATAATTGTGGTAGAAGTCAATTATTCATTAAAATGGCCATTTGTATTTCATAATTGTTTTTCATTTATGCAATGTGTACTAGTGGCAGAACCCAGTCTCTCTAACACAGCACGGATGGGCCACTGATCATCAGCTGCTCTGTTACTCCTTGGGGCAGTGTCAATGTTGCAGAGAGGTGTGAGGTGTGATTGCCAGAACCATCTTGGTTTTCCATTTCATTCTCATCTAGTTATCAGATCACTTAGTGGCCTTACAGAGTATCAGGTGATGGACTGGAATCAGTGATCCCTCACCAGGGGGGTGCCAGGTTGTACACTTCAGATTTAAAAAGAAAAAACATTTCAAATCTGCCATCAGGGTTGGTTGGGTCTCTGGTGTTAGGAGGCTGGCTAGTGCAGAGTGCTGGGGTTCAGATGAGCTCTCCTAAAAATTGTGGCTTTTTCACAGGTATCCTGTATATACTTGTTTCTATTGCTATGACTTTTTCTGCTGACATGACTGCTACAAGGATAACTATGCATATAGTTGAGTGAAGAATACTTTTTTTTTGGTCCAAAAGAATGCTGTACTGTTACATCCTGGTGTTTTGGGAAAAAATTGTATTTTTCTTACTTTAGCCGGTGGGGGTATAAATTACTCTTCTACTTTTCATCTGCTTATCTTTCCAGACCAGCCAGTGTGAGAGGCAGAGTAATCTCTGTGTGTGATGCCTCCTTCCTGCTGAAATCCTTAATGTTTTTAGGCTTTTTTTTTTTTCCTTAAAAGACCATAGCTATATGTAGTGGCCGTAACCGAAGCTATGCTGATGTCAGTAAAGGCTCAGGCTGAGGTAGAGTGGTGCTGTTGTCCACACCCAGGCCCCATCATGCTGCCTTCAAACTCCTCTCCTGGCTTTAGGCTGCACCTGCTAGACCTGGATGACTGGGTTGGATCAGTCCAAGGGTGTAAGCTGCTCCTTGAACTGCCTTTGCATTTCAGCAAGGGAAGGGAGAGCCTGCAGCCTCTGACCATCCTGGGAGCATGGGTTGTGTGCCTGTCCAGCTCCTAGCCCACATGGAAAGCAGTGCACCAATGGGAGCCTTTTGAAAGGGGCAAAAGGAGGGATTTAACTGGGGAGGGTGATTCCTACTGCAGCTCTTGATTATCCATGGCATTTGTGTTACTGTCCTAAAAAAACATGAGTGAGTTCTATAGCAATGGCACCACAGCTGGTGGTGCATATTGCAGAGGAATTTCTCTCTGAGCTCTCTTTTTCTTCTTTCCATTGAAATATATTTTATTAAGGAATATATTATGATTTTCTTTCAGCATTGAAGCTACTCTTAAATTTCAGAGAAGCCACTGTAAGTTGTGCCAGGAACTTTAGTATAGCTGTTAAGTTGGTGGCAGCTGTCAGCCTCACAGTTTGGGAACTTTTTTGGTGGAGTACAAACCTTGAAAACATTCTGCATGCACAGCTCAAAATATTAGCTCTGCTCCTAGGAAAGTGTAGACAAGGATGGTGCAGTTGCCAGCTGTCATTTTATTTTGGTATTTATTTATTTATAAAGTTACCCTATTGTCATCATGCAAGTGTAGTGGTGGGTGGAATGGTGGCTCATTTTTAGCTACTGCTTGGTGTTGGGCCTGCACCTGGAGTTTTAGATAGTATGCCCAGTGCCACAGGAAAGATTTTTACCAATCTCAACAACCTGACACACTTTTAAACATGGCCTGTATTTTCTATCATCTCACATGTGTGTGAACAGATCCTAGGTTGTTGTACTACAATTAGGCAAGTGTATTGTGGTCATTAGTTTACCTTTTCAAGATCCACCATGAGAATATTGTGGAATTTTGCTCTAAAGAATAATAAAAGTAAATGTGTCCATTATTACCAACACCATTTGCATTTCTTGTGTCCCAAGATGAGAATTCTGTAATAAAAATTAGAGGTTAGAGGTTTGGGGAAATGAAGAAAATACTAGAATAACAAGAATATAATGGCAGAGGAATATAAAAGCCTACTTTCTCAAGGAAAAGAGGCTTGAATGGCTGCACTGGTAATGTGTCTTAATAACTTCTAGGTTGCTGGCCAACTTAGAAAAATTCAACAGATGCAGCGGGATCTCAAAGGCGTTCAGTTTCTAGAAGTTTTATGAGAATGAGAGTCTGGAGAGTAGAGAGACCGAGAGATACATTTGTACTGCAGCCATGGGGAGAGCTTCAGGGTGACCTCAGTTGTATGATCAGAGCTTAAAGATTTGGAAGAAAGGAGCTCTGCTAAGGTTACAGCTGGACAGGTTTCCACCAAATTTGCTCTCTTGTTCCGTGTCTCCAGGAAATATTCCAACTCAAGACAAGGAGCAGCAGGGAAGAGGCAGGCTGTGTGAGGCAAAGGTGTCCAGTAAGGAGAGAGGATGCTCCTAACCAATCCCAAATGGAGGAACATGATGCTGAACTTCTCCGCGCCAGTTTTGACTGAAGTCTTGCCTATTGGATCAATTTTGGTACAATTTTGAGCTTGTGTGATTTTCCTGGCTCATTCCTAATGGGTCAGATTGCACTGGGTTGGGAAAATACCTCTGTAATGGGAAGCTTTTTCTAGGGGAATAATTGCACTGTAGTGTGCAGTGCTTTCTGCAGTGCAGCTGAAGTTGCCGCTGTGTGGGGTGATGCTGGCCATCCCCTGCTTTGTCCTTGAGTGGGGCTACCTGGAAGTGCTGGATTCAACTGCAGAGGCTGGCTGGGAAAGTTCAGCCTTCCACTTATATATGAAAACCTATTGGGTAGTTATTACCCTTAGTTTTCCTCTCTTTCTAGCTTTTATTAAAATAGGAGTCATGAAATGACTGCCACAGTATATTTCGCGAATCTTGGCGCCTTAATAGATCCCTGTGTAATTTTGGTACACATCCTCTTGGGTCTGGCAACTATAAACCACCTCTATAGCTTTCACTATGGCAGCTTTTCTGCAGAATCTGTTTCATAAAATGGCCTGTTAAAGGTCTTCAATATTTCCTTATTGTTGCAGGCTTCCAAGATACCACCCTGAACGGCTTATTATATTTCTACTCTTTCTTATGCTCCTTAAGGAGAGTATTTTTTTTTATTAGGTCTTTTTCCTCAAGGACAGACTCACTGTACTAGGCTTGTTACAATTTTAATAGACTTTCCTGTCACTTAGTCTTGTACATGGGCCATGAAACTTCAGGAATCTCTGAGACGTAATGTTATTTAAAATGTGCCTCCTGCTTCTTCTCTAATTAATTGCAATCAGAAAGGCTAGTTGGTGGACACATGGTGTCGCAGCTTCTGTGAAATACTGCCTGATGGCTATAAACACTGCCATATGTTCTCTGTGAAATATTGCCATAATCACTGGCAACAGGAACAGCTGATAGGAGATGAAGGATTGGTTTTCTTCTGTGATTTTGACTTTATTTTCAAAATCTGTGAAACACTTCTTGATCACCTTAGTGTTTTGTTTAGTTGCTGCTACCTATAGTGGGCTTGTTGTCCTGTAAAATGTTATTTCAGTAACTTTTATCTTTCATGTTACAGCTGCTAACAGCTTCTTTGGTTAACATGTCCATTTGCTAAAACCATTGCTTAATCAAAGTCAGCAATTAAAGGGAGTTTTTTCCACAAATGAAACAGATAATCTTGTTATAAAGCTAAACAGTTAAAAAATTAATTAGAACTCTCAAAAGCTTGATGGGCACTGAACTGCAAGTTTTCATCTAACGAGAAAGTTCCTGTTCTTCACTCTAACATAGGTAAAAGGACAGTTTTGGGGCTGAGCTGTTTACTGACTCTTGATTGTGAGAAAGTGAAGTCTTCAAAGGTGTGATCTTAATTAATGTTAGATTTCTTTTCAGCCTTTCATCATAAAAGGGAAGGCTGTTGTAATTTGTAGTAACATCTAACAGTGTTAGAACAAACATTATTTCCTCTGCTAATACAACTTCATTACACTATAGCCGTAGCTTAGTAAGAAAGATCATCTTTTAGTAAAAGAATGTATTTCAAGATTGTTCATTGGCATTTCTGAAAAGCTCTCCTTTGTACGCTTTGCCTCTGACATTGTTTTGAACACTTTGGCCTCCATTATGGGGAGGCCATTCATTAGAAGCAGCAATCCTCCAATTACCTCAAAACAGCTAGATGCCTCAAAAGACTGTTTCCACAATAAGTGTGATTCAATAAGAGGAAGGCAGTGCATTAAGCATGTAAAGTGTTTTTGTGTCTCTGGTTAGAAGCACAGGTTTCTCATGGAAGTGAGCGAACAGGATTGATTCTGCTCCTTTTATTAGAATTGGTTTCTTTTAAGCACTGCTTTTCTGTCTCAAATTGCTAATTTTAATAGGGTACTTGCTAAGCTCTGAGAAATATTTTGTTTTATTAAAGCAACAAATGGTTTTACGTGTCCCTCTATACTTTGGGAGTTGTGGGCTATTGAAGCAAGCTCTGTCTTACATGCACAGCTCAGGCTATTAAACTGTACACAGGTGATTGATCTCTTTAATAAAACCCTGTTCTTTAGTAAGGAAAGAGTGATAAACAAATGTACTTGTTTGTCCAGTGCTTCAGAGATTACGGTAACATGAGGACATCAAGAATGCCATTTTAATGAATAAGTTAGATGAAACACATCAATATGGTCTTTTTTTTAAGCATGTCTGAAAACCAATATGCTTTAAGTTAATTTGATTCATGCTTTTCATTCATTTGTAACACCATGTACATTATAACAGAAAATATTTTGTACTTAAGCAAAGAAAAGATCTGGCAGGTAGAAGATTCTGTCGCTTTCTGCATGAGAATTGAGCAAGTGAGGAACAGCAACTTTGCAAATCCACTCTCCTGTGGCTTGTTGTGGCTCTGGCCCCTGCAGTGTTTCGAAGGACATGTCACAAGTGTGCCTGAGGGGGGCTGGCTGCAGAGCCGTGTGCTGTGAGGGATAGCTGGAGAGCTGCCCTGGAAACACAGGGCTGTACTCATCACCACAGCCCTGAAGCCAGAAATTCTCTGCTGTGTGTGTATCGCCTCTGTTCGTTCATGTTGACGTTTTTCAGGAATAACTCTGCTGGTGTCAGTGGTTACACTGATTTATATCCTTTTTTTTTTAAGACAAGTGAGAAAGAGGGAACCAAATCCTCATTTCTTTTGCCATCTACTGAAAAGCAGTCTTTCCATGGCAACCCCTGTTTCCATGGTACATGCTGTATTGCCCTTCAGAGAAGCTTTATTAAGAGACACATATACACGCACACACTGTCATGTGAATGTGGTTGCATTTTATAGCACTCTAAAGGAAAGCTATAGTGAATTGTAATTTTTTTTTCAAGTTGTAGTGCTATTTTCATTATACAGTGTGGTGAAGGATTATTGCTGCCACTGCTTGGTGGTGTCATGGGAGTACAATAAAATGTGGTTCTTTTCACTGTTGTTAGAAGGATATTCATCAAACCTCTCTATTTACTAGTACATTAAGATCATGGTTTTCTAAACTCTTTTTAGGTGTAAGTTGGCATGCAAAGTAATCAAACTCCTTTTGCAGCATTAAAAATAAATATACAATAAAGGTTTTCTTCTACTAGGTTCAGTCTGGGAAATAATAAAGATGTTGGCAAATTCCAAGGATTATCTGAAAAGGGTTATTCTAGTAAGAAAATGTGAACCCTCAGGAATTCGTGGCTTCTTTTCCATGATGATGGCTATTAGAAGTTACTTTGGGTGTTTAAAATTAGCTAAAATTTACGAAAGTCAGACACCTTACCTTTCTTTTTTTGATTATAAAGGTACAACTGTGAAGCTATTAAAAGTTATATCATTACTTCTACCTTGAGAAGCTTCATTTATAATCATCCTTTTAGACTTTACAGCTCATAATGACAGTAGGTAGAAAAGGTTTCCGATACTAGGTGTAATACAGTCTTTCTCAAGCTAATGCATTCTGTAAGTATGGGTTAAGGTGACACAGACAAAAATGTATCAAAATTTCCCTGAATTTTGGAGAGCTGCTTCATGTGCTATAGTTGTCTGGGACTGAAGTCTGACAAGGCTCTGCAGCTACATTTTGGAGACTGTTTAGTGTCTGCTTTTCAAGTGTTCTGTTCAAACCTTGGTCAGAAGATCTCTGTGGAATAAACCTAAAAGTATACCTGTCTCCAAATAGGTTTATTGTCTCACATCAGTTGTTAATTTCCAAGGTAACCCAGATAAAAACCTTGAAAGAAAGTCAGAGTGGATCCTCTATGCAAAAGGAACTTTGTCCGTGGCCTGAGGCTGCAAAGGTAGGATATTGCTTTCAACACATCTGCTCTAGTGCTTGTTTCCCTCACTTGGTCACCGAAGTTACATGCAGGAAAGTAGTATTTGAGTTGATATGGAAAGAAAACCCCAACACCAAAAAGCTTGGAGAGAGTCTTAAGGATCTGCCACATGAGCAACAGAATGCAGCTAACAGTACCTCTGATGGAGAAGTTGGGAAAGTTGAAGTAAAGTGATGAGAAATATCAGGAGCTTGTTTTGAGGCATTATATGTAATATTTAAAGTTTAGTCTATTAGTCAGTAGATTGAGTGCTTTTGTACAAATTAGAGGATTTTATTCTCCTTTCAGATGTGGTGCCTGTCCTTTCTTCAGTCCCTTAGCAGAGGTTTCATTAACATCATTCAATGAGAATTGTGTTTTACTTTTATATTGGTATTTTTTTTAATATAATGAAAAGTGCTATTTTAATGAACAGTTTTACCCTTTTAGAGTAATTCCATAAAACTGTGGGCTAGTGTTTGTAAAAATGCTGGGAAAACAAAGAATCGAGATTTTTGTTTATTTATTTAAATCACTGAATGCATCTGTACTCACACTTTTTGCGGTATTACTCTGCAGTAGTGCAAATGAGCTGGGGAAGTCTGTGGTAATGCCTTTCACCATAATGCTCTGTTAAATTTCGTTTTTGGTTTTGCTAAATCCTGACTGATCAAAGGAGAGAGATAATACTAATAGCCCTCACTACTGGTAATGCTGAAGTCAAGCGCACAACGAGCAATCCTCATAACGAGAAAAAGCGTTTTGCTTTACTCTTTCACTTCCTCAGTGCTGTACAGCCCTTTCTTGTGAATGGAGCATTTGCCTGCTCTTTGCCATCCTGGGAAGGGCCACCTGGCACCGAAGCAAGGTGTTAATGTTGATAACCACAGGAACACTGGCGCAGTGGCTCGGGGCAGGGCGCGGGGAAGAGCTGTTGATCAGCAGCCAGGCTGGGAGGCTTGTGCTCCTCGGGATCTTGCTGTAACAGCGCAGGATGATTTGGACAGCTCAGTAGAATTGCAGAGCATTGCCACAGCTGCTCTGGTCAGTGACCCAGCCCTTGCACCTGAGGTGTGCAGGGCAGCTCCCTGCCTCAGGCTGGCCGCCCTCCTGGCCACTAAATGCTTCAATGCTGGTGTGACGCCATTGCTTGCTTGCTGCTCCTGGGAGACTCCTCTGTGCCTGCAGCAGGATGCAGGGCCTGACAAGGTCCAGCCCAGCCTCTGAACACCTGTGTTGGAGGGCCAGGTGTGCTTGCCGGTGTTACACATGGACCCTGATGCTCTCTCTGGGTTATCTGTGGCAGGGGATTTCTGGGAAGTACTTGTGAAGAAAGATCTTCCCTCTTCTTTCCTCTTCCAGTAAGAGAGAACTTATGGTGGGAGTGGAGACCCCTTGTGCCCCAGGGCTCCTCTTCTGTTCTGGCTTGTGGTGTGCCCAGGGCAGGGCCTCCAGGCTCTGCCAGACCCCATGGAGGCTGCTCTGCATCCAGTATGAGACCACGCACACCCTCTTGTTTCCCTCTTCTTTCACAGCAATTTTAAAAAATCTTGGAGTTTGGAAGTTAAGAAGCAGAAGACATCAGCAGATGTTGGTGCTGCAGACACTGGAGGAACATAAGGTTATGCATGTGCCTTTCACATTAACGTAACTTTTTACCAAGCAGAATTCCTGAGTGCTGTAAGCGAATCCTCATGCAGTGTAAGTACTGTGATATGAGGGGCTGCTGGAACAGTGTGTCAGCGCAGCACCTCTGTGCAGCCAGGCTCTTGTGCAGCCAGGCAGGGAGCTCTGCCACTGTGGCAGCACCCCTGCCCTGCTTGGGGTGCCTGCCCTGGTGCTGGGGATTGTGTGTGGGGAAGCAGCCACTCTGCCTTCAGCGGCAATGTGGTCTGAAGTGGCAATGCAGTCAATTCCTCTTCGTAATAGTGCCCTAATAACAACCGAAAATATGTTTTATGGTGGATGTTGATAACTGAATGCTTATCCCCCATACAGATATTCAAATAATTGGAAATTCTTATAGCCTGGATCCAGTTGAGACTGTTGAAGGATACCTTGATGTTGAAGGTTAAAATCAATAGAGTGTGTTTTGATTATTTTTCAGGTGTCTGTTCTCTGTCTAATGTAGTATATTTCTATTGTGGGCTCTCATTTCTGTAAATCTGAGGTCTCCCTTTCTTGAATGAATGAGGAGATAAGCAATTGAATTTGAAAGATACTTTATGCAACAGAAAAGCAATTTGGTTTCTGGTTATCAAAGGCCAAGAAGCAAACTAGCAGTTGAATCCTCAGTATATATAACCCTTTTGTTGCCAGTGTGCCGTGCACCTCTGAGGAGCTCTGGTTTTGACAGTGCTTCCAGGGCCTTGGACTCAACAGGGCAACCATTCCCTGGCTCAGCAAGCTGCTCTCACATCAGGGCGGCTCCTGGCATCCTTGGAAGTTTTACAGGATGTCCTCTTCAGTGTTGGTGTTTCCCACTCAGTTTTTGCTGTAAAAAAGTCAGTAAGAGGAACAGAAAGGACCCATCTAGGACCCACTGTGCCTCTTGAGGCAGAGCAGTAAGGTGCAAGCTAGTGCCAGGCAACCAGCAGTGATGCCCCCGTTTTGAGGCCTCTTGAGCTATGCTGCAGTGGCTTTCCTCTGCTGATGGCTGCTCTGGCTGCCTCATGCTGGGACAGGAGCAGAGCAGTCATCAGCTGCTGTTGTTATTTTGTAAACTCATCGTAAAGTCACTGGTAGCTGGTGAAAATGGATGTGTCTGGATTTGGCACACATGCTGTATTTGTGCCTGTAGCATTTTAATGCTGTTGACTTCACAGTTTTGGTAGATGTGAAAAAAAGTGAAGGGCTAAAAGGTTTTGTGGGAAGCAGTGGTTGAGAGTCAGTTTGTCTGCCTGGCTGTGTGTCTGCGTTTGCAATGATGTAACTCAGCTGTGGTCTTCGGTAACGTTTTCCTTCTGAGAAGGCTGTGATTAACCATCATAATTAATTGACTGTACATAAAATGTAATTATAGGTGTTTCATACCTTAAGTGTAGCTTTTTATTTAAAAAAAAAGGAAAAATATGTTAAGAATTCTGGAATTGAGACAATAATAGAAGTAGTAGCTGGATATGCAGATGTTCGTAGTGAGTATAATGGGGTGCAGTAACAGGAAAGTCTTTTTAAGAGGGACTGATCTGAGAAAAAAAATAACATAATTGTTAGCAGTATAGCTTCACCTCAGTGGTGGCTGGGAGCAAAGGAAAGAATGTATTGCTTAGGAACCTGAGAATTTATCTCTCCTTTGCATGTGGACTGCAGCAGCGGCTGTTCAAGGCACCATCCAATAGGGGTGGCAGAAGCCTGGCAGGGCCCAAAGCTGTGCCCTGGTTTTGTTCACTCTGACAGTGAAGCTGCTGGCTTCACATTTTAAACCTTTTCTTTTTTTTAAGCAAAAACTTGAATTAGAGCAAACACGTTTTCTTTGGGAAAAACTGTTGCAGAATCAAAATAAAGTGACAAAGTTTATATATTATTCTTATCAGTAGTTGTTTCTTGACTGAAAAATTACAAAAATGCTAGATTTATGGACTTTTAAACAGGGTTGAAAAAAATAATGAACTGGGTATTCTCTATAAAAGGCAGTGTTGCACATCAAATTTGCTTTGAATTAAAGGATAGCTTTCAAAGTGGTAGCAACAAGTACTAATCATTGCTCTTTTATCCACTGTCACTAAGAATGATGTGTAAATGAAAAATTTTTAACACAAGTCAAAACTGATGGGTCACACTTGTCACACTTCAGATTCCTGTTTGAACAAGATAAATATATTTTTCTCTAGTTACTTCTTAAAATTCTCCTTAGAAAAGTACAGAGACAAAGGTAAAAATTAAGCTTCTAGAAATATATCACAGTGTATAAGTGATACAGTGTATAAGATTTGAAATTGAGATCTCCAGAGTCAAGGGAAGCTGTACACAATGCATGTCATGGAAATTGCACAGAGAAGAGATTTGTGATGTGTCCTGCTTGATGGTTCTGTGGATTTTCTTATGCTATTACTGCTACCTTCTGATGATCTTATTTCTAATGGATACTAGAAAAATGTAAGTACAGTAACATATGTCAAATGTAGTGGCTGTTATAAAAAGAGCCGATTTCTAGATCTGGTTATGAATATTATCTTTACAGGTGCTGTTCATATGTGAAGGTGCAGGAACTGAGCTTGTGTCAGCTTGTAGGACGCATCTGCAATGAACTAGAGCTGTAAGGCCTGAAGGGCAGTACTGGAAAAGGTCTTACAGAGATGCAGATTCATTTTTGCTAAACAGTATTTACTAGCAGTGCCTCAGCTTACTGCTCTGAGCTAGTTAATGGGGCACATTCCCTCGGTGCTCTATGGCAAAGGTTTTGGGTATTTTTTCAAGCAAATTTATGCACTTTGCTTATCTTTTGTCAGTGGTAGTTACAAATAGAACTACTATTTCAAGTAATAGTTATAAGCCATTACTTTAATGGTTTGACAAATACCTGTGAGGAGAGACGGCAATATTTCATCTGAGAAAGGACTGAATATTAAATAAATGTAACCTCCCATTGGGTCCTGCTTTAACCTCCTACTGGTTTTGGAAAGTGAATTTATGAGCTGAAAGCATTTTAGATTGCATGTTTGGGAAAGGTTCAGTAAGACTTAGACAGCAGATTAGCACTTTGTGTTCGTAACAATCCTTTCCCTCTTTGCATTATCACTTCAAACACATCATTGCAAAATTCAAAATTTAACTTTAGTCAGGTATACAGCTGGCTTGTACTGATCTTCGAATAGTTATGGGTAATGGATTAGTATATTGATTATTAATAATATTTTATTCTCTTATTTAAGAGAAAAAAAAAGTTTTTCCATGCTTCTGATATGTTGGACTGATAATTGGGATTTCCTTATTAACTCAGTAGGCTGAACTTCTGAACGTAACCCTTAAGCCTGGTACCCCAGAGAGGAAATTCTCAAGTCAAGACCTATTTTGCTTTAGAAGTTAAGAATAGTGAAGTTTTTGAAAATGTTTAACTCAAGACTTAATGCAAGCAGAGCATTTAACTTCTCAAACCAAAAGCAAATGTTTCCGATAGAGTCTTCTTTTTATGGAAAAATACTTCTGGAATTAATTGATCTCAGTTGGGGGTAATGAGATATTGCCAGTGTGAAATTATTTTGTCCATTGCGAGAAATAAAAATGAATTGCTGATTGTAGTAACTTTTGGTTTTTTTTTTTAATGGTAGTGTTTTATCATGGAAATACTTGTCCACATATGGAGAGAGACTTTAGAATAATTTCAGACCATTTTAGTACAAGCAACAGCAGAATGGCTATTGGAATATCAAGCCCTTTAATTGTAAGAGGGAAAAGAGAAAAACATTAGAAGTTGCATGTAATGTCTGTTTTCATTCTATTTTTTTTTTTCCAAGAGAAAGCTATTTTGAAAGGATTTGATTATTCAGCTTGTAGCTTATAGTAGACAGCCAATCAAAAGGCGGTTTGTCTTTCTAGCTAAATTCTGGTGATCAATTATGTCATGCAGACCAATTTAAAAATATTTTAAATTTGTTCAGCTGCCTTTATTGCAATCAGATTTTAATAAGTATTGAAATAAACTGATAAACCAAGTCAATACGCAAATGTCTCCTACTGAAACTAAATTGCTACTGTCAAAATCCCCATTCATTTGCTAATCCCTCTGTTTCTAGTTCCTCTTCTGATACGCTGCAACACCTGGCCTGCACCTGTGATATCTCTTACCAATTAGTTGATTTCCAAAATGCTTTGATAGAAGCAAAGGGATTTGGTGAGCAACTAACAAACAAATTACCCCTTGTCTCTAGGTGAGGGATGCATAGCTATAGGGAAGAGTATCTCCTTGTTGAGCTATCCTGGATCAAGCAGGAAGCCAGCTTGTTTTGCAGATGGATCAGTAGTCACAACAGTGTGGTTCTGGTGTCCAGGTGTTTCAGTGGGTTTTTGTTTTGGAGCTGAGCCAGAAGCCAATCTTTTGTAAGAAAAGAAAGCAATAATGAGTCATTCACAGATGTCTCAGACACACTTAGAAGCTAAATGTCTTCCTACTGTAGCAATAATAACATAACATTAAGAGGTGAAGACCATCAACTCAGTCAAATGGAATTAAAAAAAACCTCAAACTTTCTCTTTCCTTTCCCTTAAGTATTATTTATTACTGTGCAGTAGCAACCATGATGGGCTAAATGCTTTCTTGCAGCCGTAATATCCTGGTCTCAGCAAGGAGTGCATAATTTGACAGATGGATGTTGCTGAGGAAGGAATGCAGAATGCAGGCAGGGTTGTGCTGATGAGGTGATGAATATTAGCTACATTGAAGTAGTGTGATCAGGACTGATTTCATATAGCCTGACCTTGCCCATTCAGTGTTTTTTCTTCTTTGTTCTTATCTGCTTTGTTTCAATGACTTGTTTTCAACACCAAGTGATACAGCCTCACAGAGCTGCTCTGTATGTGTCTTCCAGTTAGCTGTGAACAAGGCAGTGGGGCTCCAGCATGGCTGCACATGAAGCCTCCACCATGGCAGCAGCCTCTGCACTGCTGTGGAGGATGCAAGTTTTGAGTAGAGAAGCACCTGTTAGAAAGGAGTGGCCTGACTGCTCAGATGCAGCTGTTGCCAGCTGCTGCTGTAGTGTCTTCCTGCAGTGAGGTGCTCCTGTAGCAGGGGCATCTTCAGGGGTAGGAATGTCAGACGTTGCCATGAGAGCATGGCTGATTTTCAGAGGTACACCAGACAAGCCTGCAAGGGACAAAGAAGAGCACAGTGTGAGAAGAAAGGGAGTCCTCTCAGAACATATGCAGTGCCATTTAACAAGCAGTAAGAAAAGATGGAGGAAGGCAAAAACCTGAGTGCTGTCCCACCAGCTTTAAGGCCTATAATGTAAGCTGAGGGAATTTGACTGGTGTGGATAACTTTGGAAAAACAGACCTGGTGGAAGGAGGATAATCAATGCTGCCAGGCTGTATCAGCTTTATAGAAAAAGATGAGAGGGACATACAGTTGCAAGGGAGTGGTGTTGTACAAGAAGCATTTTATAAAGCACAGCAGCATAAAAGATACTATGGGAGAAGAGCAGGTCCACAGAACCACTGTGGGCAGAAATTTCGTGCTCTAATGAAAATTCAGTGCTAAGATTGTGTTAGCAGCCCCCTGCTCAGACCTGTAATAGTGCTCAGGAAATGTGAAATGAGAGTAGAGAATCTGCAAATTCAGTGCAGGCAGCAACAGTGAGGCATTTCAACAGGTGCCCTGTAGAGACTCGGTCCGTGACTTATCGTGATGGGAAAAAGAGAGGATGTGTCCAGATGTGCAAAGTGTCTGCTTCCCAGAACACCTGGTACATCCAGAAAGGTGTTACTCTGGACCTGCTCCCAAGTGGTGCACTGGAGCTGCTTGGTAATGAGTGACCATCATAAGATTACATAGAGCTCTATAGCTGGAGAGAGCAGGATAAACACATGCAGCACACGGTCATTGGATTTTAAGTACAAGATCTGCGGAACAGCAAGACAATTGGACAACAAACCCATAAAGAATTAATCTAAAAGGCCTATAAGCACCCTGGGGGCTATTAACAATGCAGTTATTCTAATCAAGTTATCAGAAGCCTCCACGTATGTCTTACAGTAAAAAAGGAGAATACAAAATAATCTTCAGGATCTTACCTCACTAGATAGAAACATCAGTGTAGGGTACTGTAGCAAAATGGCCAGCTGCTAGAAACAGGAAAGCCTGCTGAAATGAGCAGTAGAAGAAAGTCCTTAAAGCATGGCAGATCAAACACAAACAGGACATTAAAAATCTCATAAAGAATTAGAAAAGTGCCTTACCAAGGATGCTCAAGCTGTTGACAAAAAAATTCTTTAGTATATCAAACCTAGGAAATCAGTGGGGCTACTTGACAACAGCAGTGTAACTGGGGCACTCAGTGGAAAGCCTGGGGCAGAGGTGGTCAGTGGATTCTTTGTGTTGGTCTCTGCTGCTGAAGGTGCTGGGAAGATATTTCACATGACTTTCTTATGCGTGTGGTGGTGTGTTTTCTTTTTGTTGTGTTTTGTATTGGTGGTGTTTGTTTTTGTTTTTCAGCAGGTGGGTCAGAGAAAACAAGTCAGCCTGCAGTGACTATTGAGAAGCTATGCTGCTGCTGCATCCCACAGGAAACTGCTGGCTTGTCAATGTGAGTCCTGCCCATAAATTTGGTTCTAGAGGGTAACCTGGGGATTACTGACCTGGTGTCCAGCAAAGCGCAACAAGGCTTGTGAATGGTCTGGAAAACTTGTCTGATGGGAGATGGCTGAGGGAGCTGGGCTTTAGTCTTCAGGAGAGGAGGCTCAAGGGACCTCATCACTCTCTACAACCACAGGAAAGGAGGTTGAAGTGAGGTGGAGGCCGGTGCCTGCAGTGAAAAGACCAGAGGAAATGGCCTTGAGATGAGATGGGAGATTCAGATTAGATAAGGGAAAATTTTTTTCACTGTTAGGGTGGTCAGGCTTTGGAATAGGTTGCCCAGGGATGTGGTGGAGTCACCACTCTGGAGCTGTTTGAGGCATCTGGATCTGGCATTGGGTAATACAGTTCAGTTTAGTGGCTACAGCGGTAGTGCTGGATTGATGGTAGGACTGGATGAGCTTAGAATCACCGTCATCAAGGTTGGATGAGACCTTTAAATTAGCACAAGGTAAGTGGATGGTAGAAAAACTGAATGTACAACTGTTCACACCAAGTCATGCAGCCCCTGAACAAGGGGACTGTTGATGAAATTAATGCCGTTATTGCCATATCTCTTTGAGACTTTTGAAGTTTGGGAAGGGAAGAGAGCATAAAGTGGGAATGGGTCTTTAGTTTGTCTTTTTGTCCTCTGTGCATATGTTAATTAACTAACAAATGGAGAAACAAAACACAAATTTGTGTTACTGGACCTGCAAACTTGAGAGAAGTATACTTCCTACTAGTTTCTTCCTTAAATGACTTTAAAAATAAATCCCAAACACCAGCCAACTTTACTGTAGCTTATTTTACGTTCTTTTCAGAAATCAAACTGTTGCAAATGAGAGGGCTATTTGTGTTGATTCATTGAGACTATGGTGCAGTGTGCATAAACTTAATTGCAGAAATATTGCTACACAAATAGTATTAAATATTGACCACAAATATATGAGTTTATAGCTAGAAAGTATGTTTTTCATTCACTTTTGCTGAAGTAATTTCCTGCCCTTTTCTCCCTTAGGCAGTGATGTGATTTGTTTATAATATTACGTGTGGGTCCCAATACCACAGGATTGAGCAAATAGTTAAAGTAAAATTGACATTAGTTGTAAGTTCGATACAGAGAAGGTTGTTTCTTTTATTAATGAGAGTATCTTAAAAACTCCTAGGCAAATCATCAACAGTAAGTCTATAAACTTCTCTGTCTATTAGAATATGGCTTTCCTCTGGAAAAATAAGTATAAATAGATTGAATTTAGGGTTCTTTTCAGAGCCTGGGTCTGACTGACTTGCCTGATTTTGAAATGTGAAGATACCCATGGACCTGGTTTATTTTTAACTGTGGCTGTATAATTTTTTTTGTCTTGCATGAGTCTTTCTCTCGTGAGTTTGAAGTCAGAATCTTGGCTCTTCTAAAGTGAAATTGAAGTTTTATTTTTAAAAAACAAACCAACCAAAAGCAAACACAGCATCCTCTGGAATGTTTCAAATAAAGTTAGCTTTCATTATAAGTATGTTAATTCTCTTAAGAGCTTGTGCAAAAAGATACATTGTATGGAAAATTAGGCTAGATAGATTCTG
The DNA here is from genome assembly GCA_013398015.1 of Oreocharis arfaki. NCBI lineage: Eukaryota > Metazoa > Chordata > Aves > Passeriformes > Paramythiidae > Oreocharis > Oreocharis arfaki. Next base: position 264,330 of record VZRR01012522.1, read on the forward strand.
AGTGCTTATAGGACCTTTATGTTCTCTCTGTCACTCCAGGTTACTTACCTAAAGCCTCTAAATTTGCAGTTTGATTATGGTCAGTAAGAGGCCAAACCCATTTATTAGCCAGGATAGGCAGTGCTGGGGTGATGTGTGTGGTGGCTGCATTGCTGTCAGGTCCGTCTGGTACCTTTGAGGCTCTTTGCAAGGTACTTTGTAAAACAGAGAGTAAATAGAAAGTATTGAGCATTAGTATGGCCATATTCCTGGGTGCCCAATAGCCTTCAAGTCATAAAAATGAGTAATAGGGTTTGAAAGAAAATAATTAATATCTACAGGTTCAGAAATTACTCTGTTAATGGATGTTCTCATCAATTAAATTTAATGGTCTGAAAAGTGTTATTGATTGCTTTGATGTTTTATCTAAACACACAAAAAAAGAAAAAAGTGATTTGTCTAATTTTATTTGGTGACTATTTTCATGCCCATCTGTGGTGCGAAGAATCCTAAGGGAAAGTTTTATCAGTCTTTTTTTTCTCTGTGAATCTGTTTGCTCGTGTAGTATGGCATGAGTGGGCCTGGCTCTTCTGTGCAGGAGGGACTGATATTTTAGGGAAATCTAATTATTCCTTGAAGTAGAAACTTTCTTCTGGTGCACAGCTGAGGGAAGCTTGCACACATCTTATGTACCATTACAACAGGTTTATTAAATTAGAGATCTGTGTGACTTGAAGATCAAGCACCGTGTTATATGTGCTTAGTACCCATATGGGTTATTTGACTTCATTATTTACTTGCTAGACTTGATCCTTTTTTTAGAGATATTGGGTAATTCCTGTTCTTTTTCCTTACTTCTGTTTCTCTTCTTTTTTTTCCGATTTTGTCAGGTGACCCAGTCACAAAATGGATTTGGGTAGCGATAGGTAAGGGGATGATGTGGTGTGGCTGCCTCCTGTGTTTGGTTTGCTGTGTCACTGAGCTTCAAGGCAGGAAAAAGCCTCGGTGACTAAAGTTTATTCAGTTCATACCTTCTGGTCCACAGGCCATGCCAAGGTTGTTTGTCATCTTGTGCACAGGATTGCAAAGTTACTTGTAGGATGATTGTGACTAAAGCTAGGGGAAGTATTTGCAAGCCAGACCTAAATGTCGAGATATTTGTGTGGAGACACGTTTGGTAAATAGTGGATCTGTTACTTCATCTGTGGTAGCGTAGTGATTCATCATGTGCCTTTTTCTCACCTTTGACTTTATGCTATGTCACCATTTCAAGCTGTTGGTTCCTTCATGTGCAGGAGGAGGCTGGAGGTTGCATTCTGATGTTAAACATTACAATTTTATGAACACTGTTATAATCTTTAATCAATTTTAGTTACCTGATTATTCAATTTCACATTTTTTCCTGGTTCTTACTGTTATTGCCATTTACTTGGAAGAGACAGGAAGAAGGTGACTGTTTCATCTAATTCATAACTTAGAAACTCATTCTGAGAAATAGAAAAACACATGTAGCTGATTTCCTGGGTTAAATGTATGGCCCTGACAACTATCTGTCTCTTTCAGGAAATGCTTAATAGGCTGAAAATAATGTGGTTTAGACTTGTAGGACTTTTTTTTTTTTTTTCAATTCTGTCTGTCTTTGGGAATACAGAAGAGAAAGTCAGTAATACAGATTAATTTGGCTGCCTCTTTATTTAGTGCATTCAAGAAGAACTTGATAAAGCTTTCTGCTGTATCTATTTAGAGATTGGGTTACTTGGGATAGAGGCTCTGCCAAGTGATGGCTTGTGTTGGGTATGTGCTTCTGTTACTTCATCCGTGCTAAAATTGGATTTCCAGGTATCCCCCCACCATCAATTTCCCTGTACTTGTCCATCTGGTATAAAAATCTCTTCCATCCCCTGTCAAGAGACCAAAGTAGAACAATTGAAACCCTAGCTCTGCTCTGCTGTGACCACAGGGAGGCAGCTGCTGAACTAAGTCAGAGGGTGCTCAAGTTGTCTCTGCCATGAGGCGCTGGAAACTCTGAGTGACATCCACTGAGTAACTTCTGCCATTTCTCCTTCCTAAGTGCAAGGGTGCCTGCCCCCATCACTTCCTTTTGAACTATGATGCTGTGCCATTGTGGTTGTGAATAATGCCTGGCCCCTGCTCAGTCTTTGTAAAGAGCTGCTTTAAAAACAATGTTTAGTTTGTTGCATTCATCTTTGACTACAGCCGTGACCTTGCTTATACCCCCGTCTTCTTACAGTTGATTTTCAAAAATCTTTGATCTTCTTTGGTACATCTGTTGGAGGAATGCTAGTCTGCAGACTCGTGTAAGAGGTACCAGTTGGCAGATGAAGATGTGGACCAAGACTTTGCTAACTTGTTCTTTTAATTCAGAGTTAATTGATTATCCTGAAGATTTTACAGCCTGGACAGGCTTAGCAGAATGGCAGTAACCCTAGCCAATGTTTGTCCTTATGCCTTTTGCCCCTGCTTCCTACCCCAAAATATGCTTGATATTGACTTCTCTTTTCTAGTCTGCTGGTGTGGAGGCAGGCTGGGTTGGATTTAGTCTTCTGTGATGAGATTAAAAATAATACCAACTTTTTCTGACTTAAGAGGGGAGGTGGCAGAGCTGGGGGAATGGACTGTGCCTCTCTGTCCTTTCCTATAACCTGACAGGGGGTTTACTTTTTTCATAGAAATGAACAAACAGTCAAAACTTTAAACATTGGAAGCAAATTGTTGTTTATATGCAGGCAGTTGGGGAAAAAAAATAGAAAGAGAGAAAGATTATGGGTAAACATCTGTGTGTCTTTTGTTCAGTCTTAATTTGGCAATGAGCTGAGCAGGTAAGAGTTCATTTTGCTGTTGCTGGCAAAAGTTGGTGTATCATGCATACAGTGTATACACAGAAAATGAAATGATACCATGCTTCTCTGTTACACCATTTCGTGGTATGAAAGACTGTGTCTGTATACATTTTATGCTAATGAGATGATTAAAATCTGTGTTAAAGTTGTATACTGAAGTTCAATTCAAAAGTACTTGCAGATAACATAGGAAAAAGTAAAGTTCACGTCTGGAAAGAGAACGAGAGACTTTTTGCATTAAAATATGCATTGATCATGGTTAACGTCCTGTGCTTTAAGAAGTTAAATTAGAATGCTAACATTTGCACAAACTTGCTCTTGTTATAAGGGATTAAATCTTATTAAGCAGTGGAAGGGTTTGTACTACTTTCGTTATGATTGTAGTTTTTTCTAAGCATTTTCAGTACGCACCATGTGCTATTTACGGATCTGTGAGCCCAGATCAGAAGGCAGAACACGATCACCTCTGTTGTGGATGGTAAGTGTGAATGGCTTGCAGCCACTTCCCATGCTCAGTAAGAGCCAAACACGAAGTATTTAAACATTCCTAAACATTTTTTTTAATAGTCATCCAAGTTTAATGAGAAGGTACAGAACTCTATCGTCTCTCCCAAATAATAATCATCTGGCCTTGGGTGGAATGACATGGATATTAAGAAGTCATAATTAAGATGAACTAACAGGAAGAATCTTGCTAATTAGAATAGGTAAAGTTTATCGATATTCATTTGTTTAGTGGAATTACGTTGTCTTTTCTTCTCTTTAGGTTAGTTAACAGTCCTGTGTATATGAGACTCCAGACCTTTTTCATTGTGGTTTATTTAATTTCTTCTATTAACCTTCTGAACTTTGCTGTACAGATGAAGGGTATGGAGCTGTAGTGTCTACGGCTTTTGCTGTATGTAAAGCAGTGACACTATATTTAGATGATGCACTCATTTTTCTTCTCAGTGCTGCAGGGAAAGACTTTGACCTTCCAAGAATTGTTTTCTGTCAGTTGTTAAGTGCCTTTTGTGCCTGGGTATTCGCTTTTATTTGGGTACATTTAGTCAGAAATAGAACCGTGAACAAATTACTGAAATTTAATCTTTGAAGATGTGGTTCCCTTTTCAGTCCTTTGAATTTGTTCTAACACCATCTGGTACACTTAAATTCACATTTATGTGGTTGCTTTAGAATGAGTATTTTCTGTTAAGGCTATCTCTGGTGCAGACTGTAGTCTTCCTGAAGATGATCTTGTTGAAACTCTTCGCATTGCACCATTGACTACTTGGAGCACAGACCCTAAGGCTCACACTGATGATTTTAACTCCTATTACACTATTGATCTCAGAAATCCAATGAAACTGCATAATGTTTTTTTCCTAACTGTTTCCACTTATTATAATATCCATATTTGTAAACAAACCTTCATGATGGAGCAGTTATTTTTTCTTAAGAGTCTCTCCCTATTCAAAAGTCTGAATCAAAATCAGCTTGTCATATTGACTAAGAGATAAATTTGATGTTGCCTGGTCCATCTCCCTATACAGACACATTTTGACACAGTGTATTTGAGTGCTAATAATGACATTAGAAGATGTTGGAAAGAGATCTAATTTGGCATGCAGAAGTGACTTTGCTGTCATCTTCTATTTTCTGCGCAATTGACAGCAGATACTTGGGGCTGAATTTTTCTTTCAGGTCAGATTTCCAAGGCATGAGGCTGTCTGTTAGAAACAGATAAGACCAAAACCAATACGGAAGTACTTGTTGGAAGTGTCAGCAGTGCTGAGGATTTTAAAAGGGTGCTTCAGTTTTCTGTTTATGACATGACACAACAACGTATATTTCACTAGCAATAAAATCCAACCAACAACCCCATGTCAGTTTTTAAAATTTCTCACTGGGAAAATTTTGTGAGAGTCGTCTTGTCTGGGAAGAATAAAAATTTTTTTCAACTAATACATCTGTTTTGTCACACTCTCTAGCTAGTACAGCTTAATTTTTTTAAAGAAATCTAAGTAGGTATAAATGCCCTCATGATCCAAAATGCTTTCAAGCTTTCACTGTCAGACAAATAAAATTTATATCTGTACCTCATTTTTAGTGTGCAAGACACTCAAAAAGAGTATGAAAACATTATGTGAGGTAAAACCAAAATAATATACTTTCAAATATTTCCATAGATATTTCATACACTGTTGGTTCTCAAACAGCCCATTTCATATCCCACCTCTTCCTTTCAGCAAAAACAGCTGGGCTACTTATACATTTCTTTTGGTGGATGTTACTATCTAAACTAACCTGGCAAAACTTCCCTCAAAGAACACCTGTAAAGAGCAACTTCTCCCCAGTCTGTTCCTCTACAGCCAGGCCAAGAGCTGCAGTGAAGCACCGTGCTGTGACCATCTGAGTCCTCCTTTTTTGAACTTCCCAAAGTCACAGTATTGGCCTGACAGCAGTGGGTTTTATAATGAAAGGTTTTATTTATTCTTGTATGCAGGAGAAGGGTGAGCTAGAGTGAACATTTTTGAAATTAGTTTTTCTAATTACATAAAAGTGTTGTGTAAAAAAGCCCAGATACTGTTGTAACCAAAAAACTGGTATGTCTGGCCTTGTCTGTCTGTCTGGGAATAGATGATACCTAGGAAATAGCAAAGAATGTTTCAAAAGTCTATGATTACTTCCCTGGTACATGTTACAAGCTCCCCCCACAAAGACTGTGGGAGGGTCTTGTAACTTGCTCAGGACTTCCTCAGCCAGAAGGACATCTTTACGTGTAACAGCTTTTGATAAATTTTCTCCAGACACTTCCCCAAATTAGAGAAATCTTTATCACTTAATTCCCCTAGCAGACAGTTCCCTCAGTTTAGTTATTCAGTAGATGAAGTGACATCTCTTGATATTACCAGCTTCTCTTTTTGACCCATGTTCTTGTGCTGAAAGAGATGGTGAGCAGTGATTTCCCTCTCACTGTTTCTGTCACCTGCCATTGAGTACCTGTCTATCATAATCTCTCTTGTCTTTGCCCTGGCTGAGGCATTCTGATCTATCTCATCATATTGCAGACAGAATTTGTTTCCTACCTTTTACCTTTCCTCCTTTACCTTCTAGCTGACGTACATGGCAAAGTGGAAGTACAAAAAAGAATTCAAGCAGCAAATATTATATTTTTATGCAGCTATGTAAGATACTATCTTTTCTGTTCTCTGCTCCTTTCCTAATAATTTCTAATATGACTTTTTGACTGCTACAGAAATTTTGGAATATTCCTGAAATTTTGACAATTCAGTTATTCAGTATAATCCCAAAGCCTCTATTCTGATTGGTGCCAATCAGCCCAAACCACACACATACACACACACGCACACACACACACATATTTACATATATATATGTATATATGTCCGTTCCTTTCCCTCTTCCCATGTCTCCTGCTGCATGTGTATCACTTCATATTTTTAAAAAATTTAATCTGGTTTTGTATCTAGCACCCAGTTACTTAGTTTTGTAAATTTTTGTTGCAATGTTTCATTGTTTCTAAGTTTTTTGGGGTTGTAAGGAAAGGAATATTTCCAGTAAACATTTTCACATCCCTAGTCATTCTGTTTCTAGACTGTTTAGGAAATTTTTGTTTCACAAGCTTGAGCACGGATCCTCGAAAAAGCCTATCTAAAAGCAACCTGTAAATTGTGCTTCATCCTTGAAACCAAGGCAGCAGCTCCTGATTGTGCACCTCTGTCATGTGCCTCCTAAAAAGAAGGCTTGTAAATCAGATTTGCAACATTAACAAAATTTGGCGGAAGCATGTGTTTAAATTGCACTGGCATGCCAGGTGTAAATTATGCCCTGAAGTATGAAGACAGGACACTGCAGGAAGACATTTAGAGGGTGAGTTTCCCCACTGAAAGATGCTGTAGGCACAGGATTCATGCTCTGGCCATATGGCAAAAGTCTCTCAGCTGAAGGGCGTGGTTTAATTTGGTGTAAGAGATTAATTTCCCAACTTGGTCTCATGACTGCAATCTCAAGAGTGACCAGTTGTACAGTGGGCCAGATGCTGTTGATGTTAGTTCAGCCTCTTAATTGGGGAATTCATTGTGTGAAAATAGATCTTTGTTCTCTGGAAAAATATGCTTCTTTGAATTTCCCTGTCTTTATTAATTGCTCTAATTAATTTTAATAGTTTATTATCGATCTCAATTCTTCAGTAAAATCTGTAATAAAAATACTCAGAAGGAATTCTGAAAGATTTGGACTGGAATAGTGTTTTCACCACATGTTTGCAAGTGTGTCTCCAAAAATACAAGAATATATGTATTTTTATTTTTAATCGGAGCGAGGAAGGAGTGGGAATGTACGAGAACTATAGTTTAATCTAGTGAACAGTTTTTCTTCTCAGTTCTTTCTCTGCCTGATCAGGCTTTGAAAAATAGTTGGAACTATTTTGAGATTTTAATAAACAACCCAGGAAATTGGAAGTTTTCATTTTGACAGTTTCAAGATGAAGTGTTTTAACTTCAATATCAAAAATAATTTTTCATCTTTAAGCATCTTTTTAAAAGAGGCAGAAAGCAATTTTATGTGGAGATGACTGATCTTGATCATGGGTGATGTCATGTCCTGTTGGATTACCAGTGCAGGGAAGGTAGCTTGGCTGCTGCTGAAGATACATTTGCTCTGTAAAAAATAGAAATTTTCTGGTTTGGGGTTGTAATGAAATATGTTTCCTAATTATCTAAGAGTAGCAAGGAAATAAAAGGAAAAATTTTATGTGGAGTTTAGCAGAATCTGGATTATCTGTTCTGCAAGATGCTGGCCGCATAACGAGTGGAGCATCTCTCCCAGCAGGAAGGATGAGAGTACTTGCCCCTCCATGCTGGTCAGTAGACCTCAGCCCCAGACTAGACTAAATCTGACTGATGATGGTTTTTAAATATGAGACCTGAGGCTGACTTATGCATAATACGCATATTAATTTTTAGCCATCTCTAGATAAGTATTTTGAGTTTTCTTTCCAAAAACCACGTTTTTGTAATGAGTTGTGAGCAAGTGACGCCATGGGTAGTGGTGGATGTAGAACCAGCTACAAGAGCAATTCCCTATATGAATATCTAGTGCAATAGAAAATAGACAGGAAATAAATAAATATTTACCCTTTAGTGGTAAAACACATTATGGGAGCACTGAAGCGTGTCTTTTACTGGGCCAGTATTTCAAGCTGGTAAACAATTATCAGCTACTAAAATGGCACCAATAGAGCAAAGATCAAATATCTAATGCCATGCTTGGGGTATCATTTCACAACCCTATATATTTCAAATATATTATTAAGGCAGAAAGCATAAGCATGTTGAATATTTTTTCATTTGATGGTAAGGAATAAAAATAGTTTAGAAACAATTTTCTCATAAACATGGAGTCTGTGATCAGGCTACTCCCTGAATGGTTAAAATGAAGTGCATGGGTTACAGCAAAGATGAGATAATAAATTGTGTGAATTATTATTTTAGTTTATTTTTGTTTGTAATAAAACTTAATTTCTTTTGCAAGCATATATTTACAGGCTTTTTTGCTACTGTTACCTTGCTTGTAATAAATTTTGCACTGTGCTGTGTAAGGCAAGTAACATGATAGCCGATGATCAGGCTTGCAGTAATAATAAATACTATAATAATAGTATTATAACTGTTCACAGGACAGTGGTGAGCTAAGGCTACCCCTCTCTGTGTTCAGGCTGGTCTCAGTCAAGCTCCCAGAGTCTCCAGGAAGAACAGCCAGTTCCAAAGCCTGGTTATTCAGCATGCTGAACAGCAACCTCTAAATTGCTGGTTGGTTTAAAGTGTCTTGTATTGTGGCTGGGACCTGCCTTGTCTTCAGCTGAGCATCCCACCTGGCCTGCCCTGTCCCTCGCCTGTGCCTGTGAATTGGCATCACCATTCTACTGCTGCTGCTCAGGAAGCAATGTGGCCTCTTTTCTCCTTCCTGGATTGCCTCTTACCAGATAAATAGCTGAGCTTAACAGCAGGGGCAGGTGCCAGTGCTCTACAGCAAAGTTTCATCTGCCTTGGGACTTGTTCTAGGTTAGTCTTCTGTCTGTCACTGGGGCAGTTGCCTTGTTAAGTGGAGGCAAAGTATTGTCACAGTTCTTTGCTTTTAGCTGTGGTTCCCTTTCCCTCTTTTTCCCCATTTCCTCTTTCCTTTTGTTTCCCCTTTCCCTCCATTTCTGTGGGCAGTCAAAACCAATATAACATCCTATGTTTCACTAGCTGTTTGGAAATGTATTTTACAGTTGAGTATATCTGCTTGAAAAGGGCTCTCCTCTGCTTTATTTGCAGTTAAACTAGAAAAAGTTTCTTAATGTACGTGAAGCATGAGTCCAGGTGAGTTAAACAGACTTTATTTCTGATCACTGTGTGATCAATCCGATGTTTAAGGTGCTTGTGCAATATCTTAGTTTTCCTCAAGGAATATGTAGCATTCATCTCTTCCCAAGCAAGGTGTTGGAGGACATGCTTTTTCTAATAAAATGTGTTTGGTTCAATCCCAGTGGTCCTTAAAGTGCCTTAAGTTGCTGCTAGGTTGTAGCACCTGGGAAAGAGAAGGCTGCAAGAAGAAAAAGATGAGCCAAAGTATTTTTGTGGGATAGTTATCCTCAAACTGAGGGTCATGTGAGCTCCGTGGCAAGTCCTGGGATATTGTATGTGTGTTTCAGCATCAAGCTAGCTGGGCAAAACTTGTTCATGTATGGTCCCACTTATGGCCTTGCTCCTCTCCACTGCCTTAGAATGGGACCTGCCCAAGTGCTCACATCCAGTGCCTCCAGCACTGATGCAGGTGGGAACCAGGTGGGTTCAGTGCTGCCCTACCCCCAGGGAACTGTAGTCACTGCTCATGTTCTGCAAGAGTGGAAGGCCTTGGATGCTTCCCCTCTTCTCTTCCTTCCCTCTCTTTCCTCTCTGCACATTACATGCTCCCATGTGGGAAATGCTGGGGGAGTTTGAAGTGTCTAGGTGCTGCTTTCGTGGAGATGTGTTGAAAATTTGTGACAAAGCTGTATTCCTTGGATATTCCTGTGTAACCTTTGAAAATTTTGATGGTAACTTACTGCTGGCCTTTGTATTTTGATGCCTACATGCTTATTATGTGGATGTCCTAAACTTTCTGTCTATAGTAAGACAATTAATTCTTTTGATATTTTGTTTTTTACAAGACTATTATGACTTGAACTGCTTTTCTCATGACTCATGAGAATGGCAATTGGTAACCCCCTAATATTTCTGCCCACAAGGGTTTGTAATTTTGGAAGTAATCACTTCGTGGTTGATGTAAATTTTGTAATGAGAAATACTAGATTTATGACTGCAGGATTTCTCACAGACTGTTTTATTGCTTAGAGGAATTGCTTTCTCTGTTGGGAAAATCCATCATTAGATGTCTGCCTCAAATGTTTTGTGGGCGGTTTATGCTTTGAGAATGCTAATGCAATCATTGAAACAATAATGATGATTTGAGATAGTGTAATTGTTCCCGTTTCCTTCACTCCAGACACAGAATGAGCTGCAAGTGAAGCTAGGTGTGGGTTTGTAAGGGGGCTTTACAGCCAGAAGTCAGTAATTGCAGTGTCTGGTTGTTGGGTTCTTGCCCCACCTTTTAGGTTTATTCCCCTTTCCTGGAATAGGTAACTGATTTCTGTACGTACTCGCTGAGAAGGGTTGTTTGGAAGAGTGCAGGATTTTTCATGATGACAATTGATTTTGAGGAAAGTCTTTACTGATGCATTCTTGCATGGAACCTCTCTAGGTAAAAATACTGCCTGCCTGTAGGACCGATGTTAGGGAAAGATGTTAGAGGGAGTAACTCTTTGCAGTTCCTGATGAAGCTCGGGCCTCGAAGATGTGAATTTCCTAGATCTGGAATTGAGATGTTTCTGGGCATGCCTGCTGCATGTGGAAGTTTTGGAACCTCCTTTTGTGATGAAAACCTTAGCATTCCCAGGGTTAGTTGATACAGGTTGTGAGGATTAAAGTTCTGTTTTGAAATATAAAATATGGGTACCTAAGACTGAAATGTGTCGTGGGTCCGTGGCCAAGGTTTGCTGTGGGTAACTGCTCTCCAGGGGTGTGTTGAAGCAGCTCTGCACAGCGTGGCTCAGCTGTGTGGTGCCGGGCAGTGGGCACTGCCTGAGGGCTCTGCAGCCCCTCAGGCTCTTCTGAGCGCTGCTGGGGGAGCCTGGCAGAAGGGTGCTTGGCTTATCAGTTCTTTCTGTTCCTCCCACGTAATGATGAACTAGTCCAACCTGGGAGTACTAGGCAATAACCACATGAACATGACTTAACTGCAGCTAAGGAAGAAGTTGCTCTTATATACAGTTTTATTTTCTGTTTATTTGCTCTTCCACTGAGTGGAGTATGTGTATGCTTTTGTATTTAAGTGACGGTAACTTCTAAGCTTTCTATTCTAATTTAGTAGCTTTTTGCCAGCTCTATGCCAATAGCACATCTCAGCAGAGAAACTGCTTCAGTCAGCAAGGTCTTTTCTTCACGGGTCTGTGTCTATAAAAAGAAATAGAAAAGAGAATGAGAGAATGATCTTAGAAATATCATGCTTTGAAGCACCACCATGTAACCTCTAGTGCCTTAATTTCTCAAATGTATTTTCCTACATGTACTGTAGCGATGCTAAAGGCATCTGTTTCTGGGAGCATGGACAGCAGGGTAGAGAAGCAGGTGGGAACCTATCTTTGAGTCACTCATCTATTCCCTTTGCATCCTGCTGTATCTCCTTTTGCCCCAATGCCTGCTTTTAAGGACCCAGCTGAAGCTGTTGTGTCACTTCACTGCTTCTGTGAAGCCACATTGTTGCATGGATTAGCATTTCTTTTCATTTTCTGCTTTCTGTGTGCAATAAGTGTGTTCTGGGTGGAAACATGCTACCAGAGAATCACCTGTAATGTATTGGAGTTTCAAATCATTGTCCGATTTAGCATATTTTTGCTTTTTAATGTGATTCATTTCTGCACTGCTGATCTTATTCTGTATTGAAACAGCACATTTGTGAATGATTCAAGTTCGTTTCTGGAAACCAGTTTCAATAACTTTCATTTATTTAAACTATTAAAATAGTTTAAAATACAGAGAACAGTACCACTCTCGCTTTCTATTTAAATTGCTGCTCTAACCATTGAAATAGCCTTGAAATAAAGTATCTTGGGTTCTGCTTGACCTGATTCAATGTAACACTTAAAAAGTAGAATTACTGAAAAGACAGTCAGATGCATTCCCTATTTGGCTCAGGCTATTGAAATGGGAAGGGTATGAGTTTGCCACAGCTATTAATATGATATTAATCCAGGGTATATTATACATTGCTTTAAAGTCTTATCAGGAGGACTGGATATCCTTTTGTAATGTGTTCTTTTGCTTTTTCTATACGCTGATATTTTGTAGATGAGCCATTGCTCAATATGTAAAGTCTAAATGGCTCTTCTTACACGATCAAGTATGATGTTATTGAATGCCTCATAAAGAGGCTGTATCCTCTGCACATTAAGATTGAGTCTGGTGCTTATTATGAAATCCAGACTTTTCAGATGCTAAATATGTGCTCTATCTTACAAGCTAAAAATGGCAGACTCCTGACAGTTTTGGGCTGTTGAGGCTAAATGACTCTCTTATGTCCGTCTTTCTCTTTTTTGTCCTTACGGTTTCTGTGTTAGGCTCTAGTTCTTAGCAGTATTAAATATCTCTGTGGATCCAGATGGCTAGAAAGTAGTAATGCCATTAGAGTCTCTATTTTCTGAATCAGGGCTCTTGTTATTTTGACTTTTCCTGTACAATATCACTGTAAAAATATTAGAACTTAACATGGTGATAGCCTATTTTGTGTCTTTGATTTGCTGTAGAAGCTTTCATTGGTTATTTTTAGGTTGTTAAGATGTGTACTATAGCTTCATGCTGCTTAAGTTTGCTTCTACCATTCTTATTTGTAGGTAGGTTTTCAGATGCACAAAGGAAAGTTTTTAAATCATCTATGTGTACAGTTGCTTCCGTGATATCTCCTTGCTTCCATGTAAGTAAATAGTTCAGGAATTTCTTGGTTCATTTCTCCTCTTCTGATGAGAATCTCATAAGAAAATTGCATGAAAACCAAAGAATTAAACTCTCTCGTCTGCTTTTATGAATAGTCTGTCTCTTTCTGTTCTCTAATTTTTTATTAATTTATTTTTAAAAGAAGTTTTAAAAAAAAGTTGCACCTGGTTTTTCAATTTGTTGGCAGTGTGTTGATAAAACTTTATTTCCATGGCCTAGTCTCTCTGAGACCATTAAAATTAAAAAGTTCTGTTCCTGTTTTCCTGCACTCAGTTCATTCAGTTCATTCATTGGCAGCAGAGGCACCATCCAGTCCTTCACCCTGTCCAGTGTTCAGCTTCCCATTCATCAAGATTACTAATAATTGGAGAGCACGCACATGGAGGGAGGTATTGATTGTCATTAAAATGTTGGATTATATTTTAAGGAGTCTAGTTTTGCTCCTTACTGTCACAGCACCTAATTGAATTTGGATGGATAAAACTATTTCTAGGCTACATCTGGTGCATGATGGTGCTCCAGAGCCCTTACTTGTTTAAACATATAAGCCCTTTGAAGTAGGGAACACTGAAAAATGTTAGTGGGGTGACAAGAAAAATGATCTTATTTTGAAAGGAATGCCAGATATCCTTTGAAGAAAAAAAGGAAGGGAAAAGCTAATAAACATGGATAGTGGAACTATTCATAAAAGAGTTCATGAAAAGCAAACCTCCTAAATAGATTTTTTTTAAAAAATGTTTAAAGTATGGAAAGTGAGATGTATGCAGATTAGATTGTTCCCAAAAGAGGTTGTTAAACACAAGTGTCCCTTGGTTTTATTTGGTTAGGTTATTCATAAAATTGACTGCATAGCCATGCATGTGATATTGCTGAAAAAGCATGAGAACTCCTTAAACTTTTCCCTAAGCTACTCCTTTTCCATAAATTTTGTGGCTTCTGCATATGTGGGGGAATATATTAATTTGGTCCACATCTCAATTCATTCATCAATTCCAGAATGAAAACTAAAAGCTTTTTTGTATCTGAATAGGAAAAAAATAGTTCTGTCGTAATGCAAAATGAAACTTGGTGAAAACTTGGTGGAACTACCACTTAGAAGAGATAAATGATGTGTAATAGATGTAGTTTAATACAAAAATAAAAGAATGAAAAGAATATTATGTACCTTTCAGGTTTGGGTTATAGCCTTTTCTGGGAATTGCTAATTATGTTGCAGTGATTGTTAATTATGTAAGTTTATTATTGGTACATTAGTACATTTTTAATTGTACCCATACAAGTAGGAAATGGGTACGGAGTTCTCAGAACTGGCAAACACAAAATTGAAGCTGTGTTGTGAAATGAAATAAGGCTTGAATTCAGCCTACAAGCTAAATTGTTTTTGAAAAAGTAGTCAGGAAAAACATGGACTAATTTCATGGATAAACTGGACCTTCTCTTGACAGAGTCCTGCTGAAAATTATTTTAAGAACACTGCAAAACCTTCTTCCTTTGTGCGAAAGGTGTGAATAAATATGCATCCAACAGTAAACCAAATTTAAGATATGTTAGGGAAAAAAAAAGTAGTCAGATTTTTAATGACCCCAGCTGCAGTTATTTGAAAACCCTTCTCCCCAGTATGGACTTTGTATCCCTTGTTAGCACATGCAGATTCCAGCTCTTCCTTGTGCAGGCAGCAGCTAAGGCCGCTCCACTGCATTTATCACATTTCCTCTTTTAAAGATCAGCATGTAATAGGTGGACAGAAACACATTACAACATTACATTAAATCTCCATGTGCTCTCTTACTTTGAAACGGATGGAAAATTTAAAAAAAGACCCCAAACCAACACAAACCCGACAAAACAAAACAACCCACTAGCAAATGAATGTTTGGTGACTCCTTTGCTTTCCAACTCCAAAGAGAGGATTTCAGCCGTGTGCTAGTGGTCGTGTGAGGGTTGCAGAGCAGACCTGGGGAATGAAAATCAGATCTCTTGTCCAAGCCAGGTTGTCCTTTCTTCTTTTGAAGTGGACCTGCATATAGATACTAGTTAGGATACTTTCAGTTATTGTTACAGGTAAAATATTTATCTATTTTCCTTTCAGCCACCTCTCTCTTTGCTAGTACTCACTTAGACAAAGTGGATTCTCTTTCTTCATTAATTGCTGTAGGTGCTGAGTCAGAGAGCAGGGTCATGTGGAGGAGGAGAGGAGCAGAGGAAAGTTGTGGAACATGAATTCACAAGTTTTGCCTGAAGCAGGTATGTTTCTTGATGCACAGGTGACAATGTTTCTGGTCCCTTTTCCAGTTTGCACAACTTTGTCTCCTTTGCCACAGTCTCCACAGTCTTAAGAAGGAGGCTGGACAGCAGAGGTCTTTAACATCACAGGCATATTTCTCAGAGGCAGCAGTTGAAATGACCTGACACTAAATATGTTTAAGGCTAAATTGTGCATATTTATCCTTAGTTGAAAAGGATCATTAGATTATGCCTATGCTCATATGAAATCGATAGTAGCATGTGCAATGAGCCTGTCCTCTCTTTTATGGTATTACAGACTCGAGTATTTTACACATAAATAGGGCAAGATATGAAACAGAGTGCATACTACTTTGAGCTGGGAGACATGGACCATAAATCAGGATATGTGTGCATAATTACAAGGTATCAGAACAAGTCCCAAGGGTATTTTTAGCACTGTAAAATATTGGATAGACTTGCTTTCCTA
This sequence comes from Oreocharis arfaki, assembly GCA_013398015.1. NCBI lineage: Eukaryota > Metazoa > Chordata > Aves > Passeriformes > Paramythiidae > Oreocharis > Oreocharis arfaki. The sequence goes on from VZRR01012522.1 coordinate 279,956, forward strand.
CAGAACATTGTCCTTCTATTTTCTTCACTCCTAGGTACCAGACAGTTTTGTTGGCCAGATTACTTGATGTGGTAGCGGTGTGATAAATGGCCCAAGACTACGTATATTGTGTTTAATTGCACAATCAGAGTTTAAAACTTCTTCTGATTAAATTGTGCAAAGGCTCTGAACTAATTTTCTGAAAATGTCTCCAGGGTTAAACACTTTCTTAGCTAACATTTGGATGTGAAAGTCAGAGGCTTGTTTTTTTGTACTGATGTGCAGTATTTGGGAAAATAGAATCACAGAATCATTAGGTTGGAGAAGTCCTCTAAGGTCCAGCCATTAACCCAACACTGCCAAGACTACCACTAAACCATGTCCCCAAGTGCTACCTCTACGCATCTCTTAAATCCCTCCAGGGATGGTGACACAACCACTTCCTTGGACAGCCTGTTCCAGTGCTTGAAAATCCTTTCAGTGAAGAAATTTTTCCTAATATCCAATCTAAACCTCACCTGGTGCAAATTGAGGCATTTTCTCTCATGCTGTTGCTCGTTACCTGGGACCGGCCCCCACCTTGCTGCAGCCTCTTTTCAGGTAGTTTTAGAGAGTGATAAGGTCTGCCCCAGCCTCCTTTTCTCCAGACTGAACAGCCTCAGCTCCCTCAGCTGTAAATTCTTGGCTGCCACTTCAGGATCTACTTGAAAGCCATCAGTGAATACTTGGTGCTCAGAATCTCTGAGTGACACGGGCTGTTTAACACAGGCAGTGTCTTGGGCGAAATTCTCATTTTGATGCATGTAAAACTACAGCAACAAAAACAAACAAAAAATGAGGGAAGAGTGGGATGAATAGAAATGTCCCATCTGTTTGTATTGTCCACTTGAGCTGCCATTGTCTGAGGTGACAGGAAGGAGGAGGGGTGGAAAACAAACCACCACTGAAATGAAAAAGCACGAGAAGTATCTCAATGGTAAGAAAAGCCTTGCTTTTTTCTTTTGCACATAATGGAAGCTTCTGTGCAGCCTGAGATTGTGCATTCCCGTTGCAGCAGAGTTCAGGCTTTGGAGTTTTGTTAGAACTTTTACGTGGTTATTGTTCCTAAGAGCAGATTTTAGCCCTGCAGTTTAGCCAGCATTGATGCTTACATCCAAACAGAAGGCGGGTTGTTTATATTTTTTTTTTCTGCATTACCTGGCACTGTATTTCTAACTCAGCCCCCAATGTAATGAATCCATATTCAGTTCTCCCTGACTTGTTCAACTACATGTTTTAAGTCCTGTGCTGTCCCCTGTGCTATCCTACGTTTGCACAAAGCCAAAGCAGTATTCTTATAAGACTTTAAAAAAGCAGTTATCCCATGTAATTGCATAAGAGACTAACAAGATTCCTTGAGGTGTCCTGTGTGTCATTCCTGTCTCAGTGTAAAAAGAAGCACCATGGATGGCAGGATGGGTGCAGCAGGTGCAGTGGTAAGAGGGGATGGAAGAACAGAGCTACCAAGCTATCTTCTTTTTCCTTAAGGAAGATAGGAGAGGAACATGTGAGATAATAGGTATGAGAGATCTTATCCATTTCACGGAGGAGGGTCTAGACGAAAAAATTCTGTCATGCTTTTGCAATGAAACTCTCCACTGCTACTGTAATGCTTGTAATCTTCTTAGTGAGTTTCTGAATATGAATTACTTGTCATCCTTTTTTTAAATGCTTTTTTTCTAAAAGTGAAGATAGAAATGTCTTTTAATGTGTTTCTAAGGTTCATAAGGGAAGACCTCTGCACTGATCTAATTTTCTGAAAGCCCCTTATTCTGATATACTTCTACCTTTTGTGGAGCAACTAGCTGTCATTTAGCTTGATATAGCTAATTTACTCATATCAGTTAATTGGATAATGAGCCATAGGCAGGCTTTCGGTATCTGAAAACTCTTACCTTCATTTTGCCATTTACTGCAGGAGAAAACGAAATATAAAATTTCCCCAAATGTTCCAAAACCAGATGTCTATTTTAATAAAATTAAATTGCCACAATGTTATTTGTCTTTGCTGTTCTATAGTATCTTCAAATCAATTTTTACGTTGTTCTTCATTTATTTGTACTGCATAAGGATGTTCTCATGTCTTAAAATGGTGAGATCACTCATGATACCTGAACATCTGCACCTGTTGCTTAAATTGTGTAGCTTGCACCAGTAGGTCTCTGGGTGATATGTGGTAGATAATTTCAAACTAGATTGATAATCATAAAGCTAATTTGCTGTCATTTCATTCCTTGATCTAATAGATAAAAGAAATAAAACTCATGATATTCTGTTGACTGCTATGGATGGCTGGGTGATTTCTTTTTTTCTGGCTTGGTAAAGTGTTTGTAACTTGGCCTAAGATATTTTGAGATTAAAGGTGCTACACCAACTGAAGGGTACATTAAACAATATGTGTTCTAAACACAGACCTTATCCAGCACTTAAAACAAAATGCAAAGAAAATACTTTGCAAAGGTATTAAACATTTAACAGCCTTAAAAATATATTTTTAATAACCTTACAAAATAGGCTTTCAGCTTAACTTTTATGCAGTGGTAATGTTCTTCTTCAGATTTTCACATATACTGATAATAACATCAAAACACCTTTAACATTCACCGTATGAAGCATTTGGGGAACTTTTTTATTAAGTCTGGTACTTGTAGTTTTATTATTAGTTAGAATTATTACTATCTGACTTGTACCTGCCTTTTCTTTATGCTCCCACCTAGGTACATCAGCCAGTTTAGTCATACTAAACCCTTCTGATTTTGACAAGATAGAGCTTTCAGCAGCAGTTCAGGGTCTCTGGATTTTTCACACTGTGGATGGGCTTACAAGGTGACTGGAGTTCAAGTACTTTGCATCTTACAGATACCTCCTCTGTGAGCAGATGATGTCAAAATGTATGTGTCACTTTATATACAGTGATTTATTTCTATGAGTTTGAAATATCACACTTCTTATGCAGAAGGGCTGGATCGGTAACTTTTGTTTGTCCTCATGACAGGTCTGTTTTTAATGTACAGTTCAAATGTATGCCTAGAGCAAATAAACACACTACAGAACTCACACATCTAAAGAAGGTGAGATTTTTCCATATTTTTATTTGTTTCAAACCACGTAAATCATATGTGTTCTTATTGGGAAAAGCATAGTGGTGAGAAATTTTACATTAGCCCTAAGCTAGACCTTGAATGTTAAGGGTGAAACTTTCAAGGTTTTAATATGCATTAATATGCATTTTCCAACAATTAGTTGAAACTCTAAAGGTGCATTTTGTGATGGCCTGCAGCATATTCCTCAGAGCTCATTATCTTGTCAAAGCTTGTAAGATATGGACCCTGCAGGAGTGATGTTGTTACTCGGTGAGCTAATATGAAATTAGATCTTTTTTTGCATGGTGCTAGGAGGGAAATGCAACAGTAGATACAGATGGAGATGAAAATGCAAGACCCTGGTTCTAAATTTGTTTTGGACAAATTGGATTTGTTGCTCTTCTTTCCTTCTGAAAACTCTCTTGGGACTTTATTGTCAGCTGAAGTGTTTATTGACTGAGAAGTGCGTGCATTTTAGTGATGGATATAGTGATCCTGGTAAAGACTTTGGGGCTTTCGTGATGTAATACGCTGTGTAAGTGTTTGTGTCATTTTATGAGGGAGTGGGCAGAAGCTTATTTAAATAAAAAGTAGAATTAAACCCACACAGTTTCAGCAGCCATTAGTTTCATTAAAGCTAGTACAAAGATAAGAGTTAAATGATTTGTGGATATATACAAATGTCTTAAAGTGAAAAAGCAACACAGAATCCAATGCCATTATTGCTGGGAGAAGTGCCAGCATTCTCATTATTTTTAATGACTTCCAAACTGGGCCCTTAGTGACTGATGAGGTAAGCAATTTCAGATGGGAGATGTGATATACTCAGTACTGGAACGTGCTGAACACCCTCAGTTGTTAGGGGCCATGGCTGTACTCAGGATACTGTGAGAGGCTGCAGACCAATTGTAAGTTGAAGGTTACTTCTTTAGAAAGAGAAAAATGAAATTTTTTCTATGTTGCTGAATAAAATAGAACAATCTAGATGATAAAAATTGTATGTAATGACACTGCTCATGAAAAAACATTCATCACTGAAGAAAGGTGGATACAGATACAAAAGAAAACAACTGTAGCTCTTTGGATTCATCCCAATATTAAAAAAAAAAAAAGGCACCAAACAAAACCTTCAGTAACTGTTTCTGTTTATTAAAAAAGATAACCATCTTTTGAAGATATGGAGGTCGTTAATAATGGTGACTGCTGTGAGAGGCACTTGCCTCAGAAGCAGGTAGCCTGCAGTTCCCATGTGCCTGATGTCCCCCTTCTGCACTGCTGGATGCGCTGGAGCGCCGTGTCCCTCAGAAATCCCACCAGCACCCATCTTGTCTCCTGGTAGAGAGGCAGTGCTTTGGTGTCTCCTCCTGTGTAGGAGGGAGTTTGCACAAGTAGCTTCTCCAAGAGGGAAGGATCCCAGTTGGAAACACCCCTGACTGCCCATGGGGCTGCCTGGATCCCTGGGCATTAAGCAGGATGTGCGAGCCAGGAGTACTGAACAGTAAATCAGGGAGACTGCAAATGCTGGAAGGGTTTTAATGGTAAAAAAAGGACTTCTTCAGAACCTGGGCTCATTTTTTTCACTCTGGCATGTTTTCTGTATGAAGAACAGGAGGCTGGGCAGCTCTTTGTCCCCATCTGCCCCAGGCTGACCTGCTGGCTAGCCTGGGGGCAAGGTATCCCTTATCATCCCTTCTGGCTCGGCGTACCTGCAGGGCAATGGTTCCTATTGTGCCAGATGTGTTAAAAAATAAAATATTTTCAGTTTTTTAAAGTTGCCTGTTGGGACTTCAGGCCATGAAAAATATTGCTTAGTGCAGAGCAGGCAAGTTGTATAGTGCCACTCATGTGATGATGAAATGTCTGCTTTGGAAGTTAAAATTACTGGAAAGATGACCCAGTGATAGCACACAAACCCACAAATTTGGAAAATTTAAAGCAAACACAAAGCAGTGGTTTTTTTCCTTTTTTTTTTTGATTTTTAAATAATGGACCTTGCTGTGATGTGATACTTTGAAAGCTAAAAATATAGCTAGTTTGCAACGATATTAGGTAATTTCATAGAATATTGGTCAACTGATGGCTATTAAAAAAAAAAAGCTGACAGGCAGCCCCTATCTTAGGAAACCCATAAATCACTGGTTGCTTGAATTTCAAGAAATAAATCAGAGGAAGGCTCATGCTCTGTGCCTCTCTTCTGGTCACTCTGTTAGTGATCACCACAGAAATGGGGCACAGTGGTGGCCTCACCCCGGAGCCAATGCTGTATGCCTGCTCCCAGGTCCAAAGGTTATTTGCAGGGTCAAATGTAGATGTGAGAAGTTATTATTGTCTCATTTATATTTCAGCTGGGAGCCTTGCAGTCATCATCCAAGCTGTTTGTGCCCTGGTGGTCCTGCCTGTTTTCAGGCACCCCAGATGTGGTCCTAGGCCAGAGAAGGTGAAGAGCATCTCTCAGCAGTCTGAGCAGCCTCTGCAGCTGAGCCACTGCACATGGACTTGGGGCCAGTGGAAAGTCAGGTGAGCATTCTACTGTATAAATTTTCACTGCCCTGGAGTATAAGTTACTCTACACACATAGTAATAGCCATAATTAAAATGCTCCCTTGAAGTAAATAATTAAATGAGGATAACAGTTATGAGCCACAAAGTGACACAGGTGACAGGCTTACCTTAAGTAGGACAATTAAACTGTAAATTAAAATTAAACTTCTCAATGTAAGTAGAATATTGTGTGAAGTAATTATCTAAGAGTAATAGGTTAGGTCTGTATACTGTCTCAATAAATCCTAGAGATCTTTAAAAAACAGATTTTCTACCCTGTTTTTCTGTATCTGTATTAAAAAAAACCCCACACCATACCTAATTTAAATGAGAAAAAAAGCCCAAAGTACATTTCAATGTTTTTTGGCAAAATTTATGTTTTATTGGAGAAGTTTGGTTTAAGTGACATTTTTCCTTAACAAAATTTTTTTTTTTTTTAAATGTAGTGCAGATATTGAATCCCGTGGGGGTGTTTGCTGGAGAGATGCTTCTATGCCTGAGCAAAGCTTGGTTAGAAAAAGAATATACCATCAATGTTAGAAAGTTGCAGCTTCCCACTTACGGGAAGCTCAATAATTAGTTCTTGTTATTAGTACCTTTGTGCAAGCTCAAAGATTATTTGGTACCAAATTCCAGAATTCACTATATTTCACGTTTTTTAAAAAAATGGTTCCTGTGGGAGTTAAAAGACAAGTTTTATTTTATTCTGTTTTAACAGAATTAATTTATTCTCCAGGTACAAAGTGATCCTAGATCTTAACAGTCCCTGAATCAAGGAGTTATGAGCTGCAAAACATGTTCTCTAGATAGTACAAACATGTTTTTGCTCTTTATTTTTTTTAAGCAGATCAGAGTTGTAGAAAATACTAGTAGTAAACAAAATTTTTGGAAAAAAATGCCCTGGTGTCCTAGTCCAGATTCAAAAAACCTTTTCTGGAAAAAAAAAAAAAGTCGTGATTTTTGGGAAAAAGAAAAGATTTGTTTTCCAAGAAAATGGTGTTTGAAAGACACCGTAAATGAATACTACAGCTAGAAGTCAAAAAATAAGTTTTTTTCATAAAAATAGTGAATAGAATTAAGTATAAATTATCTTTAGGCAAAGTAGATTTTTAAAAATAAATTTCAGGAGTTCTGGAGGCAATCTCGGAAGCTTTGAGCACCTTTAGCACTAACTTCAGTGCCCCTTTTGGAGTTACAGATATTTTTGGCTCTGTCTGAGGGAGTAAGGCAGCAGCTGTTGCAGGGGCAGGTAGGGCAGCTCTGGTGAGTTAACAGCAGGATTTACCAAAGCCTTGCTGCTGATGGCCCCTCCTTACACAGTTAGTCTGACAGAAAGGGTCCGTGCCCTTCTGTCCTCGGCAGGGTTCGGGCAGGTCACCCCGCTCCTGCCATTGCACAGCCCGGTCACGCCGGCGGTGGCTTCAGGAGGGAAACACTGCTGGGGCTTGCTGCCACCTCAGCTGCTTTGCTGGTGTTATTTATCACAAAAGTAGGATAATTGTGTTATCTAATGCTTAGATAATTGTGATATGCTACACTTGCACAGAGTGGGATTTTTATTAAAAGTTTTATTAAAGTAAATAATCAGAAATTCTGATTAAAAAATCCAGATTAGACTCTGAATAGAGTATTTCTGTATCTTTACCTGACAATTTAAACCATGCCAGCCTGCTAAAGCAGAGCATCAAAATGCCTCAAAGTCTTTTAACACTTTTCATTTTTTACTAAGTCATTTTATGCTGTAATTTTTAAACTCTGCTTGTAACGTTATGTTTTAACCAATTTATTAAGAGAAACAACAAAATAATTTTGACATCTTTGTTACTCTCAATTCAGAGAGAAAGGAACAGTTCTTTCTTTGATGTACGATCTTAAAGCTGGAACAATTTAAATCACTTTTTAGATATTGTACTCTGTTTAGTAAAATATTTAGTGCCATTATGATAGTGTAAACCATTAGGCTGCAATTACACTAGCACAGCACAGAGCCTAATAGTTCTGCTGGAACACAACGGTGATGCATGATTGCTCCATTAGGATTGGAAGTCTTGAAGCACTAAGGTTATTAAAAAAAATGAATCATAGTTACAGTCTTGATTTTGTTAGATTGTAATAAAAATTTCTTATTTATGGATATAACTACTATTGTGGCAACCTCTTAACGATGTATTAAAAAAACCTGCAAGAACTAGTAAGGATTCTTTGGATTATGATTATGAGGGTTTTTGCCTTACTGCAGCTGGAAATCCAGAACCTCATCTGTATTTTCCCAAAAGTGTTTTATAGGCAGGTTGTGCTGCGGTGTTCAGGACTTAAATGAGACTGTTTTTACAGATATTTATGAGAGAAGTGTTTTAAAGATTATGAAAAAGTTCAAGTCATGTTATTGGCTAAATATTCTTTTCCAAAAATGCCCAAATGTGCAGCAAATATACTCATATAATTTCAAAGACAATTATCAATGAAAGGTGGGAGGAAGCATTTTCTTTTTGCTACCTTGCTTAGCTTGGAAAGCATTCAATAAGAGAGTTTATATACACAGCCAGGTTTTCACAGCAACAGGGGAATAAGAAGCATTTTGAAAATAAAAAGGACATAATAAAAATTTAGAAAATGACATCAGGCACTGAAGAGCTGCATTAACACTGGTAGTAACATCTAACTAATAAAACTGATTTCTTTTGAAATTGCTGGCATTTCTTTACATTTGGGCATGTGGATGTCAGTAGCATATCTGCCTGTGCTTAACATAGTCAGAGACTGCAAAAAGACTGAGTCACCACTGAGTTGACTGTTGGGGACTAATAACTGTAGGTATTTGAAGATAATTCTTTCTCCAGCAATTGATATACTGAAAAATAAAGAAGGAAAAAACCATAACTGGCTGACAAATTCATTTGAGAAATTAATTTAGAAGTTTAGAAAGAATTTCTGAGAGTGTGAAAAAACCCTTGAATTTTGGGCTGAAAATTATTTGTGTGTACTTCAAAAGTAGAACGAGTTTTGCCTATGATGACACGAGTGGTCCTGGGGGTACCCTGGTGTTGCAGGAGGTGCTGAGCTGTCCTCATTGCATTCTTGCTGCAGGAATGCACCCGAGAGAGGAGAAGCAGAGATCAGAGGGAATATGAAGAGTGAGAAAGAGGGTTAGACTGCAAGAGTAAAGAGAAAGCAAGAAAAAAAGAGTGTATGGAATAGACAGAAACAGTGGTGTCCCTTACTGTAAGGGATTCCTTGTTGTGAGTGGTGGATGAAGAATTTTTGTAGACTTTTAGCAGCTTTTAGATATAGTTAGACAATATTGTCTGTAGTAGCTCATTCCTCTTAGTTTGGTTGGCTTGTCTTTCACATTCAAAAGCAGTTCAAGTCAGTGGAAATAAACTTTTATATTAGACTGATTAAATATTGTTTAACTTGCATTCTCTGAAATACATGTAAAACATAGAGAATATGTTAACTGCATCTAGAATTAACCCCATTCTTAAATTTATGAGAATTATGGTTTTGATTAATAGTGAGTAGGAATTCAAAAATGTATGAGCATAACTTGAAATACTCTATTAGTGAGAAAGGGGATGCATTTTAATACTGAATTAACAAATATGACTCAAGGGTAGAAGGTGTTGCTTTAGAAAAATTATACAATTTAAATAAGGCAGTTGAAAAGAACACATTAAAATGTCTTTAAGGTTGTATATTCTTTGAATTGTGTCCATTAGCTTGACAGAAATATGTAAGAAGTTAATTGGTGTGAGCTGTGGTACAGGAATGGCTTGGATCCTTTTAAGGGTACTCTGGAATGGAGGGTACTGCATTCTTTGCAGTATTTTTCTTTTCTTTGAAGTAATGCAGAAATGGGCATGAACCTCTAACATTCAGGGTCATGTCACAGTCCCTGGATTTGGACCAGCAGCTGGACCCATCCACCAAACTCATGTGGGTTTGGGACTCTGCTGACTGCCATAGAAGACAGTCCTATGGCTGATAATCTGCTCCAGTTCCTTAATAGCTTCCAGGAAAAGTAATTTGAAATATGGCAGTACTGAAGGAAACTGCTTCAAAAAGCTGCAAGTCTCTTCCTCACCAAATTTTATTTAAAGAATCCCAGGCAGAGTACCTCAGCATACACAACACAGACTTGAGATCTTTTCTGTGTGTTTTAGAGGCAAGATGGATGTTATCTTCCCTCTTATTAGGGATGCTTTCTAACAAGATTTACCTGCCATTGTGCAATTGTCTCTCATCTAGATAATGTGGGAGAACTGCTAAAATGAAGCAATGAAAGTGCTGTGTAAAATACTTTGTTGTGTATTAGCAAAAGTGTATGTAAAAGAGTCCTGCATATCCTTCTAGGGCAAATCTGGTTCCTCTGCTGTACTCTGTAGAAGCACTGGTAACTAAGTGAAGCTTGGAGTGAATCTGTACACTGGCAAGTGACTTTAGCTGTCTGTGCCTTGGCTTTGACTGCATCCTCTGGCTGTTCACAGCAGCTGCTTCTTGTTTTTGAAGCTCTTCCCACATTTTATTGTTTAAAATGAACGCTGGCTTTGAATACTGTAGCTTGATTTTGTTGTTTTTCTGTTTTGTGGCACTCTTGCAAGGTTTTTTTTTTGTTTTATTTTCTAGAGGAATGAGGTGAATATGGCCATGCTGGTGTGTCCAGGGTACTCAGTAACTGTAGTGCTGTTGCTGAATTTCAGCCATGGTTGATGGCATGAGACGTGTGGGCTCCTTCCCAGGCTGTGCACCATGTCCACCTGTGTCCCTGGGGCACCCCCACTCGCCTTGCTGATGTCTTGTTCTGCCAGAACTAATCTTAGCACTCTCTTTCTTGATTACAGCTCAATGCAGTTAGTTAGGATTTTTAAGTTCTTTGACTTGTTTTTTCTCAAATATCAGCTGTCAGAAAGCACATATAGGTCTCATGAAACAGGTGCAGTTTTTGAGCTGATTTAAATGAAGAAGGGAGAGACATTTGGTAAATATTAATTGGGAGACACTCTGAGTCAGGAGAGCAGACAAAATGGAAAAAAGCTATGAATTTGACAGTGCCCAACAAATGGGGGGTTTTTTGTTGGTTTTGGTTTTTTGGGATTTTTTTTTTTGTTTGTTTGTTAGGCAGTGTAGATATTTGATTTTGTGATTCTGTGGAGCCCTTTATAAGGCTGTGGCCTCTGTCTCATTAATGGATGGCAGCATTTGTTAACCGATTGTGTGGCACCTCTCAGTCATTATCTTTTTCATCAGTGTTCTAGTTTTGGATTCCTTCTATGTCTTATAATATTTTGAAGTAGTAAAAATGATAGCATGGGAGATAAACACGGAGATTTTTTTTTTGTCCGAATAACATAGGTTGCACAAGGCTTACCTTGAAGCATTGGACGTGAAGTGAATACAGGAGTCCCAGCCCATTTTAAATGCTATTTTTGTTTTATGACAACTCTATTAGAGTTTCCTAATCCATGGGTCAGCTTTACAGGAAATATTTGGAAGTAAAACTTCATGGATGGTGATAAAGTAAGCAAAATGCTCCTTTATTCTCTGATGATGCTGAAATCTAAAAAAAAAAATGTTGCCCACATGAAAAAACAGGAAAAATGTTATTTATACTAGCCAGTACATTTCTACACATTTTTCAGTGAGATTTTTGTTTATCACTGGCTGAAAGGGGAACTTTGACATTGGAAAGAAGAATTCATTGTGTTCAGACAGCAAGAAAGACTATGGATTGCATCAGCCTTTTTCCCCCTTGTGACTTTTCGTTTGTGAACTAAATCCTCTGGTATTTGTGTGCTCAGAGTTTTGCATGGAACACTTCAACACAATGTGCCTGCTTGGGGGAGTGGGAGGAATGGCACACTTTTAACAAGTGTCCTTGAGGCAGAGAACAACAGGAAGGCACATTGCCATGCATCATCCTTTATTTATGCATATGGAGTGCAAGGTAACCCACACTGGGGTCTGCTGTGGAAGAAGGCACAGCGGTGTCACAGAGCTCTGAAAGTTCAATAAAAGCAGTGAAGGACGTGCAGCTTCTCTGTATCTGCTCTGCATAATGGCAGCTCTGGTTTTTACGGTGCTTGGACGCTTGGTTGTCCTGGGATTTAGTGAAGGACGTGCAAAACCAGTGCATTTGCTGTGCGTACTTCATGCTGATAGTCTGGAAATGGAGCAAGTCTGAGAGAAATGTAGCTTTTGGGATCATTAAAAATCCATTTTCATTAAAAGCCATGTATTACAGTGACATACTTATTTATACATTCATCCCCAGTCTCCCTATGTCTTACAGATAGAGTGAAAAAAGAGGCTTTTCATAACAATTTTAAAGCCTAAATGAAAGAAAAGCATTCTATTTACCTTGAATTACTTACATGCTGCACTTGTTTGGCTTTTTTTCACGCTGTGTTGAATGGCAACTACTCTGCATTCTTTCTTTACCTCCAGTTCCTTTTGTCCTATCTATCTATCATTTGTTTTTATCTATATCTTCCGCCTATCTATTTCCTCTTTGTGCTTGGAGCTGGTTGCAAATTATATTTGTGATGCAGGGAGCTTACAATCTGACTGTCTTGATATTATTTTATGCAACCATGACTACCGTAAAAATTGGCTTTACCGCCTGTTTTGTGTTATTGATTCAAGCCCATTTCAGAATTAACTTGTTTGGAATGATCTGGCAATGTTATGTGCCCTAGGTTCTCCCAGGAAAAATTCATCTCTCATAACTAAATGCAATAAAATGTTCAAATATATCTAAACACAGTTATATTTTGAATTTAGATGAAAACCTTATGGAGTCAATCAAATATACAAGGCATGTGCAAGTTTTAGTCCTAGACTTACAAGTACTGTATTGCAGAAAAAAAAGTATTCAGAGACCAGCTTTTTCCTAGAGGTCTGTCCCTTATGTAGGCTTTATGAAATGCCTAATCGCATCATTCATGTTTCTATCCTGAATTGGTTGGACATAATTTTGACATTTTGACTGTAGGACCGTATCTGTAATTTGAGATTATTGCCTAAATTCTTTTAGGGATTTGATGTTTCAGATCTTAGTTTTACATTTGTCCTCATGGTTAGGTAGAAATATTTGTGTGTTGATAGTCAGTGGAAAATCATCTACGAAAATAAATCTTTCCTCATTGATGGCTTGACTGGTCAAGTTTGAACTTTCTCTTACAAATAGAGAAAATTAGATGCTGGTATAAACAGGAAGATTTTAGAACGTGAATTTATTGCTATGTTAAAATGTCCAGGTGTTAGAAATTGTTCACTGACATCAGATCTTAGTCCTGACTATCTTTAACTGACTCGTAAAACCAGTTAAAAACCTCATCTCCGATCAGAATTTTTTTCCAGGTACACAAAAACTTCTAATGACCTGATAATTTTAGCCTATCTCATTGCCATCAAGATTGCCTGGGTAAGAACTGCACATCCTGAGCTGCAGATTTCAGGTTTGCTGGTGTCCCTGGCTGGTGAGAGAAGCCGGGGAGGTACTGGCATCTGTGCAGCCCTGCCCAGCCTCCCTGCCCAAGGTGTCCCAGGATACACTGTGCTTTGGGAGCTGATCAGCTTTTTTTTTGGCTGGTGGAGAAAATGTATGCCAGCTACCCTTTGAAATGTTTTGGTAGTCCTGGAACTGGGATACAAAATCTTCCTGTGTTTCCCTTAATGTTTTTTTTTCCTGACTGGTCTATCTTAGTTCTTTACTTATCTTCTTATTGTCTTTCAGAGTACGGAGTCTTTCTTGAGTGTGTATTTTAAATGTGTGAAGAGGAAAAAAGCTACCCAGGTGAGTAAACAACAGATGCAAGTCTATCCTGAGAGGAGTGCAGTATGGATAGAGAGCTATTATAATTCCTCACACATTTGTGTTTCCATCTACTTATGAGATGTATACGTGTGCCTTGTTAGCAATGATGGTATAATGCAAAAGCTAAAGTTTTCATATCAGAGGAAACATATATTGTTAAATGAGCTGAGAACATTCTCCCAAGGGTTAGCATTTCTCTTGTATGTGTGAAATCCTACTGAAACAAATGGCCCTATTATTTTAATTGGATCTTTTGGTATTAGAACATTTTTCTTTGTACTGTAGTAAAGAACCTTCTTTTTCTTTCTTTCCTGGAAGTGGGAAATGAACAAACACAGTCAATGGATTAAAACATTTATGACTTCAGCGGTAGACTATACCAATATAAATAGATGCACATACACAGACATGAATTAAATTCCTATTTTATTATGCATTCCTCCATTCTTTCTGAAAATTTAGAAACAGGGTTTGCTCTTTTAACATAAGTATGATTAAAGTTTTGCCTTATCCTTTTGATTGATACCTTGTTTGCAATACTAATAATGACAGAGGCACTTAAACCCAAACCAAAACAAAACTACAAGAAAAAGTTACCATTTTTAAGCAGAACATAGTAAAAATTTCTGGAAAAGGATTGTATCTGTTTGATAAGTGAACTACTTATTAGGACTACTTGGGATCTGACACTCCTAACAGTCGTGAATAGATTTCAGTTCTTGAGCTGCTACATGCGTAATTTGCTTCCATGAGTGAGGGATTGTGCAGTATAATAGGTTAAACTTCTATAGACCATTCTAATCTGTTTTGTAGAAGATCAGAGAAGGGAGAGAGGAACTCTGTTTATCGTGCTGTGATCAAAAGCACAATAGAGTAGAAATTTTCTGTGAACATAGGCTTGAAAACTAATTTGTTGTATGTTTGTTTCCTTTCTTTTCTGCAGCTGTTCAATTGCAAACTGTTACTGCTGGTCAGAAAACCAAATATCTGTTCTCTAGGGTAGCTACATTGTACTCCAGCGTTTGAAGATTTGGTTTCTTTTATAATTGGACTGAAATACTGGTTTTTTTTTAAGGAATTCTCACATGCCTCCATCTGAATACTAGCTGAACATGCTCATGTATGTATGCACTGTGTGTTTAATATGTACATTCAGTAATAATATAAACCCGAAAACAAAATTAATTGCACTTACGGGGGAAAAACAATTTTTAGTCATACAGAAAAGATCAAGGAATGATTTGTTAAGGGCAAAATAAAAAAGTTATAGGGTTACTATTAATTAGGTTTTCTTCTTTGCTTTTTACCAAGTCTATGCATATGTCCTTTAAAAGGACTAATAAGCTTTGAGGGGAAGAACATTTGTAGACCAACTAGTAACCAAAACCTGGGGAAACTTCCCTTTTAGAAGTTGACAAATATTGCTGCAGAGCCCTTTGCTGAGGAAGACTCCTTTGGGGCCATGCGTGGGACAAGGACTGCTCAGTTCAGCACTGCCAGCGCTGATGTGGGATGCCTTGGGAGGGACCAGCCGTGTGCGGCTTGCAGAGGGTTGCTGGCTTCAGTTGTTGCCTCCCACACGTGTAACTAGAGATCTACTGGTCATCTGTTTATTACCTCGGAGAAGAAACTACAGCTGCAGTGACAAGCAGAGTTGCCTCATTTTTTGGTGGTTCTCCCTGCAGTGGAAATGATGGATTTTGTTTTTCATCTCTTCACACAGAATGATCTGCTATTTTGAGCAAATTAATGAGATAACTTGCTACTTCCAAAGTAGGTCAGAGCTGCTCGAGCGTAAATGGCAGTAGCTTTCTGGGAATCAGCGCTGCTTTCCCCGTTCTCCTCCCTGGCAGGCTGTGCCAGCGTGTGCCAGCCTCCTGTTGGGTGCTGCTGTCCCCGGGTGCCGAGCGCTGCCTGGCTGGAGCCCAGCGCTGCGGGGTCCTGGGGGCCGCACAGCACCTGAGCCTCGGCACAGCCCCCGGAGCAAACGGCGTCTTGCAGCTGTTTCCATGGCAACACACGTATTAGAAAATAAATATTTGCTCCACTTTCGCAATTGTTGTTATGCTAAGAATTAATTGATGGTTATGTTTTTTCCCTTTGTCGTGCTTGAGAGCATTTTAGAAATAACTCAGAAGTGTTTATGGGACAATGCAGCATCTGAGACTATTACAGCTGGTTGTGCCCTGTCGCAGATCGACACTAACAATCAGGCACGGACGCAGGTTTCATTCACACGCCAAGGTTTTGGGCCAACGGGCAAAAGCCTCACCCCTCGTTTATTTTCACACTTGTATATATATGTACAGACAATCAACTATTGGATGAAGAAGTTAAGCCTCTCCAAATTGATAGGATATAAATTCAGTCCATCACCTTCCTCCGCCTCCGGAGAAGGAATGCAAAACAATTCTAAAAGTACAGCCTAAAAAAGATTCGTTACAAAAACATGGGCATTGTTTATCTTACAACTTATGAGAAAGTCCTTCACTGCTAATGCGAACAAGGCATGCAGTGAAAAACCAGGGCGACATCGCCCTACCATGGATTTGGGCTGGAGAGGAGTAGGAGCTGATAAAACCTCTCTGGTTTTGGTTAAAAGGTGGGTCAAATCCTGTTCTGCTCTGCACAGTAGTCTGGAGAGCAGCTATGTTGGTGGGTCTGGGAGCAGTGAGCAGTATGGCTGGTGGGAGGGCAGGAAGGGGCTGTAGGATGGGCACAGCTGTAGGTGGCCCTTTGCTGACATCCTCTGCCCAGCATACCCATCTCTCAGGTATCCTTCAAACTCTTTCTGCCACCGCAAGTAGCACAGCGACCTATGTCTGTCCTTAGAAGTAAAATCCCAAGAGTGGGAAATGTACTGTGGCAGTCCTGTAACTGTGAGTGTACTCTTTGCTATATGTATGCAGTTTTAGGCAATTTTGAAATAGATAATAATTGATAATTGTGTAAAATACAGTTATTTCTTAATAGTACCTGCTCATTTCAGTATTATAGGCTATGAATTCCGAGTTTTAAAAAATCAGTTACTTCAAAAATTCCTGGAATTCAACTGGTGTTACAAGCATTCAGATTTATAAATCTTTTTGGAATGTATTTACTTAGTTTTTTTGACACAGGGAAGTGTTTTGTTGTGGGAGGAGATTTTTGGCTGCTTTCTACTGGTTTTCTTTCTGAGGTGTAAGCTGATGTGACTAAAGACTTGTAGAAAGCAGGCCAGAAGTTGTGCCATTGCAGCATTAGCAACTGCAGGAACTACTGTCATGCAGTGCATTCTTAGCTCAGCTCTATTTTCTTATCTTGATCTATTCTGTTAGCAGGACACACTGATTTTGCCCAAAGCCAAAATGTGTTTTTTTTCTGCTGTGTTTGGATTGTGTTATACTGTGCCTACCAGTATGGCATCAGTGTGCCATAAACACCATGACTAGCATCTGTCATTTGTCACGATAAGTGAAACTATGTTTGTCACCAATGTAAATCAGGGACCAAACACAATTACCAGCACAAGACCTTTTCACAGAGCAGTTGTTATTGCACCCCATTCAAAGCAGGGATTACTGAAGTGTTTGAGTCCTTGTTGAACCATGGTTCATCTTTCAGCACTATGAAAAGTCTCTTATCTGTTAATTCTGAGTGACACAGTACAAGAGCAGCTCTAGAGCAAAACTTCTACCCTAGGGGACAAGGAATATTTTTACTGACTCTTGCTGCTGAATGGGCAGTGGTATTTTGCCACTAGTTCAAGGGAAGGAAAACATGTAAACTGGAGAAAGAATTAGTTACAGTCAAAAATTAGGCCCCATTTAAAGAACTGTGGCTTTACACTCACATTAAATTGGTGATTTATGTAAAGATCAAAGTAGAGGGTTGCCTTCTCCCTTCTTCCTTCTCCTTTTTTTTTAAAAAAAAAAATTTTTTTTTTTATTCTTTTATTCTTTGAAGTGTATTTAATGCTGAGGAGTAACTGAGGAGTTCTTATTGTAGGACATTTCATGGANTAACTGAGGAGTTCTTATTGCAGGACATTTCATGGAAACACTGTAGACCTTGTAAAAGACAGAGGAATTTGGTGGGAGGAGAATAGCTCTGTGTCCTTGGTAGTCCCACTGCTCATACTGTGCAAACACTTTCTGAAGATGGTCTGAGGCATTCTTGTAATTTGATATACACAATGAGCTGAATGAATACCTACCAGCTGAAGAAGGTAAATGAAAAGGGCACAGATCTGTTTGATAATTATTAATTTGCTTAATGTCACTGTTGTGCCCTTAAATTTGTTCATGAAGAAGTTTTCAATTATATTGGTATTGCTGCAAGGTGTAGGTTTAGAGAAGTATTTGAATTGATGAACTGCCTAGTGTGCACAGGGGCCCCTCTTTTGCTCTTATTTTGCATATCATGTGTTTTATCTAGGCTGAGCTGTAGCTAACTTAACAACTGTGCTTTATCGGGGAGCCCTTTTTGTATAAGGTTAGAACAGGCCTGAAGAACGCTATAAATTAGGCTGGTAGATCAATATGTTGATATAATATAGTGAGATGACACGATGTTAATCTTGCTAGAACCCAAACATGGCTTTTTTAGCACCTAATGGCTCTATCAACTGAACAAAGCAGTTTTTTATTTAATAATTAGTTTGCTGTTTGTATTTAGTCAAACCACTAGAGAAAAACAATGCCACATACCTAAGCTAGTAGTCGTTGTTGATTATTGACTTCAGTATTGATGTGGTTGGAGGGTTTCGTGGCCTTTTCTTATATTTGTGTTTAAATCTGACAAATTGTGAAGAAAGGAATGGTTGTATCTTTTCAAGACTTATGAACATGAAGCACGGAGGCAAACGTGAGTATCGATAAAGAGTGATGGCTGCCAGATGGGCAACAGAAGAGTGATAGGAGCTGAAGGGCTGCACAATTTACTTTGCAAAATGAAGTGGACATAAGGGGAGTAATAAATTCTTGTGATAAAGCGTCTGAGTTTTGAGACCACATTTGAAATCTGTCCTGCAAATAAGCTCCTTCCAAAAGTCTTCGAAAAATGACTAATGTTATATTCCAAGGCCAGTTACAGATATGACACTCTCCATTCTTTACATGTATCCATGCTGGATTTTTTCTTGAGGCAGAACCTGCATCTATCTGCCTTTTGATGGAGAATATTGAAAGTTCACCTTACGAATAGCTTAGGGACCAGGTAAGGTCAGAACAAGAGAAGAGAGGTATTACTGTAGGTTGTGTGTTGAATCAAGCCAGACAGTGCAAGTAGAAAGAAAACAAGCCCTAACATGGAGAAGTACAGTCCCGAGGAAGGGCCCCTTTGGGTTACCCACATCCAAGTGTCCCCAGGTCACGCAGCTTCTCTGGTAGGAGAGCTGGAGAAACCTCCACCCCACTCTCACATGAGCCCCAGAACATGCACTCACAGTGCACCTGGGCCCTGCTACATGTGCTGCTGGTAATGCAAAGGTGCCTTAAAATCCTCACAAACAAATCTGAAGAACTTCAGCTGTTTAAAGGCTGCCCCATTGAAGGAGTGCTGGAACACCCAGAGGAACCACAAGTATCCTAAATACCGGGAGTCCGAAGGGGTGCCAGGCGTTGAGTTGCACTGGGGTCTTCCAAGGCCAAATAGCTGTGGTAAACTTCTGGGAGCACAGGAGCTTGCTGTGTATGTGCTGCTATAGCCAGGTGTACCTTGCAGGATGCAGGTACACCCTGAGGGATGCTCCCAGACCAGTCCTGCAGGAGCCACTCCTGGGGGGAGAGCTGGTGGGAGATGGCTGTGCTGTGTCAGCTGATGGCTGGGCTCCCCTGGCTCTGACCAAGCACAAATTCGTTGTTTTCTGACCCATTTAGGGACAGGGAGTTCAGCGCATGGAGAAGGGCACACGGTGGTTGGGTATCCACCCTGGCAGCAGGACATCTGAGACCCACCTTACCCAAAACTGAAATGCAGGGAGGGAGCTCTGCAGGTTCATAAAATCTTCATCTCAATCAGTGACTGTGAGACTATAAACCAAGTCCTGCTGTTGTCAAAGTGGCTTAAATATTGAACCAGATGAATTGCTGAACTTTCTGTAAATATTTTAAAGAGAAATTTCTGAAACTTTTTCATAAAATTCACGAGACCCACTTGCCTTGTCTCGTTAACAGTGTTGCAGAGCTGAATTGTCTTGTTAGGGAATATTTAGTCTATATATTTTCTTTTCGTAGAAAAGGCTCTTTGTTTGGCTTCTGATTTTTAGTTCTGTCTACTTGTTTTTCTTGACTTTTGTTATTCTTTTCATATAATACCTGAATTGGTGACATTGCCAAGGAAAATCAACAAAGACAGAAAATGAGGTTGTTTATGTATGTATATATAAGGTGACCTGCAGAGGCAAATTTTGGAGACTTACGGAAGCTTTGCTCTTGGCTTAAAAGAGAGCAGGATGGATTTCTGAGCACAGCATTTCTACTAAGCTGAGCTGCTTCTGGTCCTCAATAAACTGCTGAGGAAAAGTGGCACCTCTGCTCTTCCAGGCCTTCTCTGTACCCAAGGCTGACCCAGCAGCAACTTTCTATATTCATGGTTGCAAAATATTCTGCACGTGGTATGCGTGCAGCTGAGAGGGCTGTGAGCCTTGAGGGAGGCAATTCTGCAGCAGAGCACTGCTTTTTCAGGAATCCTGTCTCTGCTCCACCTGGGATGCCATGGTCTGTCAAAGTATAACAGCAGTGCAGGGCAGGTGGATTCACTTTTCTATGGAAATAGATAAAAGGTGTACTTACTTGCTTATCTTTTTCTTAGTAGAGCTATGTGTTTAAGCTGTATCGCCCTTTTTTTTTCCTTACTGCAAGTACACATAGGAAAATTAAGAGAGTAAAGCAGCTGCTCCCAGAAAAATATTAGAAGAAATGAAGGTAATCCTTAAAAGCAAAACGTTACTGACAATAGTATTTGAAATATGCATTAGACTTGCTTATTTATATAGTGTGTAAAGCAAACATGAGTTTTGTGACTTCTTTCGGATCTACACTTTATTTTGGTTTATTTTCCTTTTAACTTTCAAAATAATAGGTACCTACTTTCAAGTGGGAGCCTCTAAACAGTGGTAGATTTTGAGGTGCTCAAGTTTGCTCCAGAACATGGAATTTCTGTTCACTTTTGCTGATGCAAATTTCTGAATGTGGGATTCTCAGTCTTCTACTTTAAATTTCCACTTAAAATCAAGCCCTCCGTGAAATAATCTTTTTATGCCCAGCATTTGTACTTAGAAACATATCCTAACCTATCACAGATGTAGTTAGGGCAATAATTTCAATTTAATGAGCCAGACATTCCCCCCTAAAGCAGAAGGATACTATCATCAGGTTTATATTTTATGATATGCATATGACTTGTTTTTAACTTGAAAGTGCCTACTTACAAAAATCCTGTATGTTATTCAGCAGTGATTTTGTTCCATTGTGCGGTGTCATTTTCTTCTTTCTTCCTTCTTTTGAACCCTTTCCCCCTTGTCCTCGTCTTGCTTTTCTTTGTTCTGTACCCTTTTATATTTTGTACAGATTTCCCTCTCCTCTGACATTTTTATCATTTTGAGGCATAAAATAGGGCCTCTCTTCTCCGGCAGCTGCGACCCCATCCCCTGCTGTACCAAATTGACACTTCTGCAAGCAGCAGCTCTACTCAGTCACTCGAAGGCTGCTGCTTTCACAAGTGTTGATTTAGTGCAGCAGGGGATGATGTGCCAGCTGTAAAACTCAGACAATAATAATAATAATAATGCTTGTGAAAAGTCTTATAATAAGAGGGAAAAATAAAAGGGTGTGGGGAGAACAGGTAGGAAGGGGCCAGGTGGAGGGAGAAAAGGGAGCAATGGTACCTGTGGGGTGGTGGGGTACTTGGCTGCCCAAGGAGCAGTGGGATGAGTAGAAGAGCAGACCATGACTTAATTCTTCTCCTCTCCGCTCTCTCTCCTTACAAGAAACTCCCGAGACTGACAGTGCAGATGTTTTGTGTTTCTGTCAAACTGGGGAGTTATTTTGGGATAAAATCCTGGTGGAAGGGGTTGAAGGACTTAAAATATGACTGAGAGTGTGAGGGGCACCTGTGGTGTAGAGTCACTTAATATTTGCAAACGCAACTTTTTGGATGACAAGATATTTGATATTTTTATTCTTAAGTTATATATTGTATGTCCATGGATGTAGAGGATGGATTTTTTTGAACTATACAAATAGAGTGTTACTATTTAAAGCACATAAATGGAGAGTTCCTTCTCAATCAGCCCTGATTTACCTTCAGTAATGTTCCTAGAGGAAATAGTTTACAACTGCTTTGTATCTGAGTGTTTAATAAGTTGTTGGCAAGACAAAGTTGAAAAAATTATTGTGGGTCATTATTTACTGACCACTTTTCTCTTTATTTTCATTCTCAGCAACTAACTCAGCAATTCTGTTATTTCCACAGCTCTGTTTAACTCTTGATCCATGATCTCGGAGCAGTGAATGAAGCATAGTATGTACTAAATATTGATATTGATAATGATATACATGTATGATAAGACAGAACAGTTTCAACACAGACATGCAGAACATGTCAGTGGAGACTTGAAAGGTATACATGTGTACCAAATCGAATTGTTTGTTTAAATCTGGTTACTCATAGCACTTCCCAGGTCTGTGGAGAGAGAATGAAATTTTTCAAAGACTATTGGGAAGCCTGTTTCTTTTAAGTTCATTTCAAACATGGTTTGAGTTTCTTTAAATTAATGGGAAATAAGGACATACCTAAAACTAAGCATGTATTTGAAAGCTGGTGGATTGAGGTTATATTTGTCAGGTCTTGGGTAAAACTTCCATTGTCTGAAAAGCATCTCCTTTGTTAGTATTTAGAGAGATGCTTTGTAATAGGCTTTCACAGTGATCACCTTTGTAATCTTGTTGTTCATCATATTAATTGAAGAAGCTCCTTTCCGATAACCTTTGG
The DNA here is from genome assembly GCA_013398015.1 of Oreocharis arfaki. Lineage (NCBI taxonomy): Eukaryota > Metazoa > Chordata > Aves > Passeriformes > Paramythiidae > Oreocharis > Oreocharis arfaki. The sequence goes on from VZRR01012522.1 coordinate 302,387, forward strand.
CTGTTCAAGATATGTTCCTAAAGCATCAAAGACTGAAGAAACTTAGAAAAGACATAATAGATCATCCTGCCTGCTTTTTTTTCCAGTGTAGAATTATTTCATTGAGAACATTTTTTAGTGTTATGTCAACTTTAGTTTTTAAAATCCCAGGTGAAAGCTTCCATATCTCTCCTTGGGAGACTATTTCACAGGCTAATACATCTCGCTGTCAGGAAGACTTTCCCAATACTCTGTTGAGCTTAAGCTTTTTCTTTCCATTATTTCTAGTTATATCCTTTTTCCTTGATAGCTTTTACACATGTTAAATATTTACAGATTTTTTTTTTCCTTTAAGAAACGTTATTCAGTTTATCAGTATCTTTTTGGTTTTGAAAAACCCACCTAAGACCTTCTAGGCTGAGAACTACTTCAAACCATACAACAGTCAGATGCTCACCACAGCATTTTCTTCAGGTTCTCTTTCTCAGGGTCCAAAAAACACAGGAGATTCCAGCTATGAGAAGTCTGATAAGTAGCCTGTTTTCATCAGTGATTCGAGAGAGGTCCCTTTACTTTCTTTCAAATTCTGAATGCACAGGTCTCCTAGCTGTGTTGTGAGTGAGGATCCGCAACTGCTACTTAGTTCTTAATTTCTCACCTCTTGGTGCTCTGCTTCACAGAAAGCCTGCATACTGCTTAGTCTTTGTATTTCTGCAGCTTGCACAAAATTCACTGTGTTCTTGTTAGGTGCAACTGTTGAGGTCAGAACTCAGAATGTTTGCCAGGAAATAGACGGCAAGAGAAAGGAGGGTGATGCTCTACTCAAGTCTGGGGTCTGATTTGGAAGTTCTGGTTGAATTTTAGCTCCTTATTTAGGAGAAATTGAAATATGTCTATGCAGGGAAATGCAGAGAGCTGTAACAAGTTTTCAGAGGGACTTACTAATGTGGGCCAGTCCTGTGTTTGCATAGTTCAGGGTTGCAGGAAGGGGTTCAGCCTGTGCCAGCTCAGAGCACAGGCAAGCCAATGCATTCCTGGCACAGAGACAGTCTGTGCTTCTCTGCACATCCTTCCTCCTCTGCAAGGGAGCAGTTGCAGTCTCCTGCTGCATGCCGGTGTGTACTGGTGCTATATAGACCAGCAACTGTTGGCAGCTGGAAAAATTTGCTTTCTTCTTAATGCAACTTTTTTTGTTATTATTAGTTATGAGTGTTCTGGCTTGCGGGAAAGAAACTGAAATAGCTTACACGGCATTCAACTGTCATTTCTAGCTTGGTTTTCTAAGGAAATGCTGCTTGTCTGTCAATCTTCTCGAATTACTCTTGAACACAAGGAATGTTTTCACAGCTGGGTTCAGTGGTGGTAAAGATCCCATCCCACAGTGGCCTTGTCTGGTGACTTTGAAATCAACAGGGGCACTTTTGGTGTTCTGGCTGACAAGCATGGTGTGCACCTGAGGGCATCATGACTGGGTGCCAGTGGAGCACCAGGAAGGTTTTGAGGAGACAGTGTGGGGGAGGAGGGCGTGGGTAGGGAGTTTGGTCACTTCCAAGTGAGTCACAAGGCAGAACGTATTGCTTTTCTGCTCAAAGTACTTGAGCCTTTCCCGAGGAGTTTTCAGACTTTTAGAGACCCAGTGCTTGTCTGATTGTTCTCCCAGAATCAATAGTTAAACTTGCATTGATTTCTGCTGATTTCACATGCTTAGGATTCCAGCCGTACTGCAGAACTTGAGATCTTGCTGTTTCACAAAGGCTTACCTGCCACAGCTGTCTGACACTTCCTGAAATATTGAGGACAGTTTCCCTGAAAAGTGTGCAGGGTGGAAACACCACTCCAGGTGCCCTTGTAGCCTTTGTAGGCGCTACTACCTGCCAGGCTGCTGTTTCTCCATCCATTTTACAGAGAGCCTGTGCCTGGTGTGCTCATTCCCACTTATTCCCAAGTCTGCATCTCAGAATGGCCACTTGCTGCTATCCCCTTCATTTTGGCTATTCCAAAGCATTTTTCCTGGATATTTTAGCTGAGTTTTGTCCAAGATTATTTGCCAAAGAGAATTTTTGTTTTATTCCTTTTCATGTGTATGATTTCTAGGTGCTGCTATGTATATATTCTTCCTTACTTATACTTGCAATATTTTCTAAATTCACATCTTCTACAGCTCTTGACAAGGAGATCTACTACCTAATACATGTTAGTGCCTTTATTTCTGTATTTAATTGTAAAGAGGTTACTTTCAAATGCATTTTCGAAACAGGTATAAAGAACAATGTTTACTTTGAGCAAGTTTCCTTTAACTTCTTTTCATTGAGAAAAGGAATAAAAAGAGTAATGATATTGCACTTCTGCTGACTACTCTGCTTGACTGATTCACAGGGTATTGCTCTTAACATGTTGTAGGAGTTAAAAAAAAGTGTCAAACTTTTTTTGGCACCCAGCTACAGTAGATCCTGTTAGAAGAAACATATGGCCTCACACTAACAGTGTTAAAGCACTGCTGAAGTATTGCATGCACGACATTGACAAATTTCCTCTAGGCTTTTTGTTTTCTGTGCTATTAAACATTCAAAGTCCACTATTTCATTACCACTGATGATACAGAGAGCCTTATTGACATTCTATCCATCTGTTCATAACATGCATTATTAAATGTGAAGCAACTAGTAGGTAGGAGTGCACTTGCCAGCTGTACAATGAATTCTCAGCAGTTTGGTGCCCTCTATAAATTTTCTAGTATTCTGCCAGTTTCTCAACATAATTTGCAATGGGGATTTTTTTTTAATGTTTCACATTGTACAGAGAAAAGTTGCTTCAAAAGAATTCTTTATTTTTTTATCATTAATGTGAAATCTTTAGATATAGTTTCAAAAAGCCCAAGAGTCTTTTAACATACAAAGACTATTGCTAATACCAGATCTCACTAACCACAGTTTCTGGATTTTTTTTTTCTAGAAGCGAATCTGCTGCATTACCTATGAACAGGACAATGGGGCCCCAATGAGTCACCCTATTCATATATTTTTGGAACCCAGAGGAATTGGTTTGCCTATTTACAGATTATAACAGTTGGTAGTTGAATGTTTTATTTTCATTCCCAGTTGGTACAATATGTTCACAGCTGATGCTAATGGCTTGCCCATTTGATATCACATATGGTCCACTATTTGGGTCTCCTAAAGCTTTCTTTTGTGGTCAAGCTGCTTTAAAACTTGTGTATATTTAGGTTTGTTCTGTCTGCTGGAAAGGTGAATATGAAACTCTGAAATTGGGTAGCTTTAGATTAAATCAGCAGTTCTGTTGATAAAGAGTCAAAGAATTTGGGTCAAAATGTCCCTCAAAGAATATTTAAATATAAAATTGATTACAAACAAATGCCTTAGAACATCACGTGAAATTCTAAAAGAAAGGTCCTTTCCTCCTTCCTTGTCTTTGAAGCTGTGATTGAGTTACCCTCCAGTGTATTGATACCACTGAGCATCATCAGGGCTACTTTTGCTGCATGTTCAGTTGCATTGGAAACCAATTTATACATAATTTGTGTTGCTCAAATCGTCATTTGTATTTTTATTTGAATATTACTATTCTGATAATGTTTTGTGAAAAGATCTGGAGAAGAAAATTAATTTTTCCTTTGGTTTCTAGAATAAGAGCATAGGAAAAGTGAACTAAAAAAATATGAGAACAGAAATTAAAATTACAAGCCTGTCTGAAGTTTTCTCCTATGATACAGAAGTGTTTATACTGACTCTGAAACATGACTGATAAAGCCACAATCTCATAAAAAGATTATTTCCAAAACTATTGCATTACCCTCTGAGAGCTAAAATTCTCATTTATTCGTAGGAGTAGATCATAATAGCTCTAATTCCCTGAGAAGTGGGCATTGTATGATAATTAAGCAGGGTAGTACATTAATTGTCCTCCACTTCACCTCTAGATGTTTAACTCCTTATCTAGTCAACCAGCGAACAATAATGCTCACTTATTTGTGCCTTACAGTTCAAATAACATTTTTAACTAGGTAATTTATTTGAAATAAAGCAGAATAAGCATATTCATGTGAAAGGGGCATTGAAATTGTGTTAGATTACTATTATTTAATACCATTAGGTGGTAGGATGTGAGTTTAATGGTTGTGGTTTTCAGCCTTGCATCTTTAGCTGAATAACAGCAACCTGATTTTGCATGCAGGAATATTTCTCTAACTCATGGGACAGATTTAGCAGTTTTTGCCACATGGCCACTGCTTTCTGGTGGCCTCTGTCCCATCGATGCCTGTTAGGAGTGCAGGTATGTGTGTGTTGGAGGTGGCGCCTGTTCCTGCGACATCAGGCTCCTGGATTGAATGAGGCAACTGCTGGTAGGACACAGGCTCTGGCTTGTTTAGTTTAAGGGGAAGTAGTGCATGTTGCTGGTTTAGAGTCAGCCCCTGGAAAGAGAGTGAAATGGAACTGAAGTAGGAGACTTTTTCAGGTGAATAAAGTCAATATTCAACCTGGAGCACTAGGGAAAGAAAAAACCCAACTAAACCAAATGTTTTCACAAATGAAACTAATAGATGAGAAGTAAAATTCTGCCCTCTACTATAAGCTGTTTCAGGGACTTAGAAAATGGCAGTAATACTTCAGCTTGGTAAGAAGTTCACTTGAAACATTTTAAAAGAAAAGACTAAGGAGATCAAATTATTAATGAATGATGTCAGAAACGGACTGAGTACCTGATGATGTTGGATAAAGTATTTGTTCGACAGGAGTTGGTCAAAATTTGGTGAAATTTTGTGTACTCTGACTGTACCCAATAGAGTTAAAGAAGGTAGTGATGTTGTCTCTCCCAACTTATTAGGTGGAAATGGAAGAGTGTGCAAGAAGAATTTGGATTTATTGGACACAAATAATATTCAGGGAAGGATGTATTTCTCGTAAGTAGCAGAACCAAATGTTAAGAACTAGAAACAATACTGTTGAAGTATGGAAAAAAGTGTTACACTGATTCTAATCTCTGACTAACAAGATCATTTCTGATTGGTATGTGGAAAATTATCTGCTTTCTGGGGGACTTTCCCCTCATTTTAAAGTAATTTATTATTACTATAATCGTCATTATTGTTATTATATCATCTAAAACATGTGAGTGCTCTGGCAGAAGCATCTTCCTGTGGTGTTCCCCTTCTCTCTGGGCCCGTGCAGCTGGGGTGAGTGGCAGTGTTGGGCATTGCCCTGCCCTTGGGAGCTCCTTCCAAGCACACACAGGCAGCCTGTGCTCCTGTGCCTCCTCAGCTAGAGGCTGTTACCCACCCCAGGCCAGTGATGAGGCTGTAGGTCAGACCCTTCAAAGAGCCACCAAAATACTGACCTCACTCTCTGCCCAACAAGTTCTTTTCTTCCCAAAGCAATAAGATCTTTGTAGCTCTCCACTAAATATGCTTTCTTCCTGTTTTGACAGAGGAAGAGCCTGAGGCTGGAGCTTGCTGAGAACACCATGTGGAAATGGTTTGCTCAGCTGCCATTGCTCAGCAGGGAAGGTGAGGGGTGGGATGGACTTGATGAAGGCAGCTTCATCTTGAAAAACAGTTGATTTGAAAAATAACATCAAATTGTACCTCAACAGCTCTAAATGTATTTCAGAGAGTCCTCTCTCCTGAATGGGATGAAATTACACATGGTGTTAACCCAGAGTCTTCTGCAACAATGTAAATGAGTTGTTAACATGGCACTTCATTGCAATAATAATTCAAAGCTACTAGCAGGCTTGATGGGTCTGCAATAAATGTTTTATTATTTAGGAAAAATATACTCTACAAGTTGCAATGTGCCATGCTCATTCATGCTGTAAATCAACAAAGATCAGCAGACTGAATAGGGAAAATGAAAAGCTTATTTAGGAACTGACACAAGCTTTCAGATGAGCAGGGATGGCTGAAGTTAACTGCATTCATTTTTCTTTACTTGTCACAGTTGCCACTTGAATTTCACTGCTAAAGATTGTGGGTAGTTTTGCTTTATGGAATTATATCTATGAAAACAGTATTTGCATTTATATAGGCTTTGTTATAATAAAGTTAAACCTAGCACACCCCCTTGCCTCCACAAACAAACAAATCAACCAGCCAACCAGAAACCTTTATGTTAAAATAATATTTATCTGTCAGTTTTCCTAGATCTGAACAGGATTTTGCTAAATGGTTCCCACTGGCTACTTTAAAGGCCCAAAGCCTGTGACCATGTGAAATGCAGAGCTTTGGCCATCCCTTGAACTCTTCAGCTCTCCTGTAAGGCTGTGTCTCTCCTCACAAAACTAAACCCAGGGGTTTCCTTTAAAAATAATCTTAATGTGGAGTGAGTTAAGGCACAGATCGGGTGACAGGAGTTAAAGACTAGGAATTAATGTGGTCCTCATGGTGTGGTTATAAAGTGCCCGAAATGGGCTCCATTACTGTCCTTTTATGTTCTCTATCATCTGAAGACCCTTTCTTGAAGTTTGCAGCATGGAAAATGCAGATCCTGAATGCTGAACATTGGCTTGTCCTTAAAAACTGTACATGTTTGAACATGGAGTAAAACCCCTTGCAAACTCTCGATGCTGATGTCCTTAGAGAGATGTGACTTCTTTGGCTGTTTGGGGAAGGAGAAACCAGGACAAGAAGACAAGTGAGTTAAGGTAACTCATCCCATGCCTCTATGTATGCTTGAAAAGGACAAGGTTTTCTAAGCCAGCTTCAGAAATGATTCTCCTGAGCTGACTTAGGCCCCAGAAAGAATGAAGAGAACATGAAAATATTTTTTAAAGCGTTTTCCTGATGATGCCGCACCCTTGGTCATAGGTCTCTAAAGGGAAGAGCAGCTTTTTGCATGGTAATTAAGCTGGATGTGCCCAATGAGGATGGCAGCAGGGACTGAGCATATGAGGAGAATGCTTCAGGACCAGAATGCTATGACTGTGCATGAGCCTCTGACTGCAACATTATCCTGAGAAAGCAGCTCATGGATGGAGGAAACAGTAGGCAAAAAGCCAACTAGCAGGTTTCTGTTCAGGTTTGTGCCTGCTGGGGTGTGTGTACTGCAATGTGCATTCGTATGAACATTTATGTGTGTACGTACATACACAAATGAAGCAATTTCTGTTTCTCTGTAGTTTATCTGTATGTTTGTTCCAGTTTGTCAGATGTTTGTGTCTGCAAGTGAATGGATGTTTTCCTTGGTTGTGGAGTTACTTATCCACCTACAAGATTCACTGACTATCTCAAATACTCGCTCTCAGTCGGTCAGTTTGCATGACTTAAACATACCATGATTTTGTTGTTGTGCCCAATGTGCCTGCAGGACAGGAGCCTAAACTTGTAGCCAGCAAAACTGGCTGCGTGCCGAGAAGGCTGCTGAGACTAGAGTTTGGAAATGATGGAAATACAACAGTTTTGCTGCAGGGGTTGTTCCACTGACTTGGTCTTGAACCTGTTGGGTTGATCTGATGGTACCTCTGGTATTGCCATCCCATGGCATGGACGCAACTTCCTTGAGGCGGATGCTCTGCACTCCAGTGAGCGATGGTGAGCTGGGTGTGTTCCTCCAGCCCCTGGGACTGCTGGTGAGGCCCTGCTGCTGCTGGCTGTTGATGGGGTGCTGTTGTCTCCTGTCGCTGGACAAAGCTAAGGCCTGGCCTTCACATCTTGCTGAGGAGGCTTCAGGACTCTTACCCTGAATTTCTCACTTAGAGTTTTAAGGATATACATGATGTGCAAGAAACCCTTGGAAGTGGTGTGTTACCTTCCCCTATTTATTTTGTCAACTGCCCAATTGAAATTGCTTTGCCACTTTGGAAACAACCAGTGCTTTGTGAGAATAGTATATGCAAAAAAAATTAATTTGAAGAGCTGTCTTAAACTTATTTCAAATAGAGTTATCTGAAGCTTTTGTCATCATAAACACTTAAAAAAGGCAAACATAAGCTAAAGACTCCAAGAAAGTCACTGAGATAATGCATAGGGAAAGGTTTTGAGTTTGCCTCAGTGAAAAAAAGTTTTGCTTCTTGAGCCAGCCATTTATATGCTTAGGAAAAGTCCAATTAAGATGACTGAATTGTAAGTGTCATAAAATAGAGAAGGCAGAGGACATTTAATTATAGCTGTGCTGCCAGGCACCAATAGAACAAAAGAAAAAATGTTCACCTAAAGCACAGAGTACTGCCTAATACATTTGCTGTAATAAAGAGACAATATATGGTCTAAACACACTCTTCTAAATAGTTCAAAAAGCTGCACCCTCTGATTTCCATGAAGCTGTTTTTCCAATTATCAACATAGTTTAAGAAAAAGTAATATTGAGACCTTCAACTTTGGTCACAGGTTGAAGAAGAAGCATCGTGCATTAAGACAAAAATGTTGCCTGAGAAAATGAATTTGTGACCCAGAAGAATGTATAATTGATGTGTGTGGTTGTCTGAATGGTAGAATAACAATAGTAACCATTAGAGATAAGAGCTAGAACTAGTCAGGCAGTGAGGCAGGATGTATTTTATAGGTCATCTGGGCTCCATTCAGATCTACAGGTTGCTATTCCTTCTCCATACTTGAAAGCATTTAATAGATTATTTCAAAAGGAAGAGGATGGTATGCAATAATGGTTTAAATTGAAGCTCCGTATATATATCACCACTGTGTGACTTCTAAATGAATGCTTCATTTTTAAAATTCTCCCATGGCATACTTGAAAGTTTGCCAGAGCATCAACGAACTAAAACAATGAATTGACCAGCAGCAAGAGTGAAAGACTCTGAATAGTACACTAGAAACAGTTGTTTTCTTCTGTGGCATAGACAATAAAAAATAAGAAACAATCCCCAAGAAAATTTGTTCCGAAGTTGTTGTCTGTCCTCTTTGAGGCAGATGAACTGGTTTTGTTCTCTCTTGTCTCATAATGTTAAAACAAGAAAAAAATACAGAATTTTGGAAAGAGGTTTAACTGTCAAACAATCAAAGCCAAAAGCACATAATGGTGAAGTCAAATTCAGATTCCCTTCTTGCCTGGAAAATGCTTCTTTCATATCAAAATTGATACAAGTTAAAGGGTGGAGAATCTTTTGTGCTTTGTTTCACATGAACATAAAAGTTTTATTCTTGCTTTTAATGGGTAATATTTTACAAATGTAATGGAACATAATTTTACCAGGTTTCCCTAAGGGAAAGTCATGGCATGATTACATAGGCAGTCCCATCTCATTTAGCATAATGCTTACAATATACATGCAAATATACCTGCGTAACTCAAGTTAGAGGTAGATTGAATAGCATTCAGATAATCATACAGCAGTGCAGATGCTGAAGAAAGTTTTGCAGGAGAAATACACATTGACTGACTGGTCCCTTGTAGCCACACATGCCCACAAGGAAGGTTTTTCTGCGATGCAGAAGATTCAAGCTGTGCCAGACAGAAGTACCTGGCATGTGTACGATTTGTCACTTCAGGATGAACATCTTAGCTTGTCCCCATTGATAGCATATCCCAGTGAGCAGAGAGTGGTAGATCAAGGGCATGGGGACCTTTGTGGCTTGCAGTGTTCCCAGCAGCAGGGACAGCCTGGAAAGGGAGCCATCCTCTTATGGGCAGAGCTCTTGCAGTTACCTCAGGGTAACTAGCTGCGGGGCAGTGGGACGCAGAGGGGCTCTGTGGGCATGGAAGGAGGTTTAAGCCACCTCAGGTAGAGGCACAGGGTAACAGAGCTGGGAGTGCAGGGATGACAGTGTGCTCTCCAGACTCCTTGCACGAGGAATTTTTCAGCTAGAGATTAAATAAATCTTTCAATTGTGAATAATAATGATTTAACACAATGTAGTGCAAGATGTAATTCTAGCACCTTTGGTATAAAAAGGCAAGTCAAAGTCTGTGTTATAAGCTAGTATGAGGGGTCTTGCATTTATGGGAGTTGTAGGAGTGCTCTTTCTGAGGTGCCTTGTGCATTGATGAAAGAGAGATCTGTAAGAAAAGTGATCTCTTTCTTCTTGTAAAGGATGATTGAACAATTTTAAAACATAGTACCTGTGAGATTGACATATTCTCTGTTTCACGAACAACAGGTAGACTTTTGCTTCTTGTTTATTTTTTTTTTTTTCTGAGTTCCTGTCAGACTCTCTTCTCAGATCTGACTTATTTATTCTGATGTAGATCACCACAGACAAACTATCCCAAGTTTTCGTCTAAGTGGTATAACAGCTTAGTGTACATAAACCTACTTTTGATGCTGGTTATTTGGAGGTACACAGAGGAGACAATTGTAACCTGCTTGGAGTCAAAGCAAGAGCAGCTTCTGGAGCTCTCCTGTGGGACCACTGGCAGCAGAGCTGCTGCTTCTGCACCAGGTGCGCAGAGGTGTTGCTGTACCTGGCATGTGGATTGCAGGTATGAGACCAGCAGTGTCTCTGGCAGCTACTGCCCCTTTGGGTAGGCAGATTCCTTCTTGTTCTTTTCGGGGAAGGTCAAGAATTAACCAAGAAATAGTAAAAAATGAAGCTCAATATCTCTCCGTGTTAGATTTCTTTTCAACTTTCCCTCTATCAGTGTTAGTATCTCAGTTCCATATGGAATAGCAATAGATAGGTTAGCACAAAATCTCTGTTGCAGGTATATGCCTGTATGTACTGCGGAGAAAACTGGATAAAGACTATATTTTGAGAATTAGTTGCCATTTTTTTTGTATTGTAGTTAGTGCTCTCTGTTTGCTGACACATTTGAAGCCAAACTACCTTTTAGCAATCAAGAGGAATCTTTGTTTAATATATTTTTGCTTTATTTTCTTTGCATTATTTGCCACATCTCAATTACCTGCCAATACTCAGCAATGTGAATTGTATCAATTTTATTTTAGTCAAGTGTAAAATTTATCATTCAGATGAACTAACATCAGAGTCAGTATCAGACTGAGGAAGTGTTTGCTCTTCCTTGCTCATTAGTTAGCATTTCATCTGTGAGCGTGGGATGGATAAATTTGAGTGCATCTGATTTAACCTCTAAAAATGTATCTTCTTGTCAAGACTTAACTGCAGAGAGCAGGTAAGTACCACTTAGTACCTAGTGGGATGGGGAGGAGAATCAGGAAAAAGGTAAATCTCATGGGTTGAGATAAGAAGAGCTTAATAATTGAAATAAAGTAAAAAAAAAAAAAAAATAGTAACAATAGGAAAAAGAGAGGGGACTAAACCCCAAGAAACACAAGTGATGTACAATAGAACTGTTCACTGCTGTTTGACTGATGCCCAGCCCATCCCCAAGCAGCACTCAGCAGCACTTGGCCAACTCCCCCAACTTTATTTACTGAGCCTGACGTTCTGTGGCATGGAATATCCCTCTGGGCAGCTCAGGTCAGCATTACCAGCTGTGCTCCCTCCCAGCTTCTTGTGCACCTGTTTGCTGGCAGAGCATGGGAAAGTGAAAAAGCCTTCATTGAGAGTGAGAACTTCTTAGCAACAAGTAAAACATCAGTGTGTTACCAACATTATTCTCATACTAAATCCAAAACACTGCACTGTACATGCTTAGAAGAAAATTAACTCTCTCCCAGCTGAAATCGGGGCCCCTCAGGTCAGTGACAAGGGTACTCCAGTGCTGTGCCAGCCCAGCTCGGGAAGGAGGGCAAAGATGCCTTCCATCCCAACTTTGTCCCATGAGAATGCCTTGTTTTTCTGTCTTTTCATGCCTAAGGAGACATTTCCAGATGGAATGTAATACTGAATTCAAGTTTTGCTTCTTTGTTTGCTTTTCAAGATCAACAACAGCTTAGTATGAGCACTGCAGTCAGTGATCCTCTCAGGTGTCCCAGGTTCCACACCTGCTGCTGGCATTTTCCTCTGCAGTATAAAAGGGTGCCTCTGGTTTTGCTGTTTGTAAAACAACTTTAGCTGTATTATATGGGACATTTGTAAAACAAGTAAACATAATGTAATTTAATGTCAATACGAGCTCAGTAAAGGAGCCTTTTGGTTAACCAAGGCTTGTTCCATTTGTAGGAAAATTCAGATAAATTAAGGATATGTGTGAAGTAAGTGCACCAAGCCCACAGTGCTTTAAGCTCCTCTGTGGATGATCTAATTCAAAAGGAAAATGGCTGTAGTTCATGGTAGCTTAATCCTCTTTACAGTAAAGTCGACTACTTTACCTCTCAGTGAGAATCTCCACAGAGGGATTTAATGCATTTTGACTTACATGCATAATCATTGTGGGTTTAGTTGGTTTATCTTAACTTCCCTGGATGATCTTTTGTAGAAAAACCACAGACATAGATATCTAGTACTAGCTTATTTAAAGCATAGTGATGTAGTCATGTCCTTAATCTGATACGGGTTTTAGTGTAAGCATGTTAAGTGATAACTGCATTGTTAAGTGGTTCCTATACATTCTGGTCCCAAAGGATAACAAAGGTAGTTCTTTATTTGTGACTGCACTGCCCAGAAATAACTGAAAAGCCTCAGTGTAAGTGCTTGGCATCCGCTTGTATGCTGGGCACTGCAATGCCAGTGACTCCTCAGACACAATTCCAGATTCTGGAATTTTGGAGCTGAGGCTCAACAAAATAATTCAGGTGATTACTCCTGTCTCAGTCTGTCCTCTGTTCTGTTTTGCAGACCAAAGATAAAAGGATACTATACCTTGTAGGACCTTTGCCTCACATGGTTGTAAAATCAGCAGAGTGTTGGAAACACCTTTCATCTTGTGTGGAGAGCTTCGATCCCGTATCTGATGGGAAGGAAGCGATGAGGAAACACTGACTAGAGCTTTTTTCTTGAAACAGTTTTCTTTGAGAGAATGATTTTTTTATGCCAGACAGTTGGCAAGGGTCAACTGGATAAGACAGAGATGGAGGCATGCACTGTTGTATGGTGTCATCAGAACTAAAGATTATGAAAGTTGTCTTCTGAACAGATTTCACCCCAGAAGTGAACAGAACATACCAGGGATATCCCACGGCAATGAGAGTCCTTGCTCCAGCTCAACTGATTAAACTGGCCACCAAGTCAAGTGGAATAGCAGATGCCATCAGCATGATCGTAAGCCATACAAGGAGCGGCTGAGGGAGCTGGGGATGTTTAGCCTGGAGTAAAGGAAGCTAAGGGGAGACCTTGCTGGTGTCTAAAGCTACCTGAAAGGAGGGTGCAGCCAGGTGGGGGTCAGTCTCTTCTCCCAGACACAGAATAAGAGAACATAGCCTCAAGCTGTGCCAGGAGAGATTCAGGTTTAACATCAGGGAATAATTTCTTCACTGGAAAGATGGTTAAGCATTGGAGTGGGCTGCTCAGAGAGGTGGTGGTGTCACCATTCCTGAAGATGTTCAAGAAATGACTGGATCTGCCACTTAGTGCTATGGTTTTGTTTACATTGTGGTGTTTGGTCAAAGGTTTTACTCTCTGTAGCTGAAGAAATTCCTTACTAGTAAGCTGGGAAGAAGGAGGCTGATACTCAGAAACTATTGGCTGCATGAGAAATGCTCAAGTGGCTGCTGTTTTCATGGCCGCTGTTGTCAGCAGAGGGGAAGCATGGTCTGTGTAGGAAGATGTTACTACTGCTGCAGCATGTTGCTTTTTATCGAAGTTCCTGTAGTCATCACATGTCAGGAGATGCAGAATGCACTAGGAACACTATACCACAAGAGGAACAAGGAATTCTTTGCAGGTTTTTAAAAGATTTTTTCTTCTGCAGCCTTGTGTTTAGCAGTTCATGTTATAGTGACTTTGGCTTGAAGCTAAGACCACTAACAAAGCCATTATATAAAAGCATTATTGGTATTTGAGGAATTAAGCCTATGTTTGAGGAGCTCAAGTTTTCTGTGTCTTATGTTATTTTTTATTTTAGCAGTGTTTGTGTACCATGCTTTTGTGAGTTAATGCATAACAAGTCAGCTAAAAGTCTATGGCATTAGTGAAACTGGGAGCCACATAAAAGACTAAATTGCTTTTTCTCTTTCTGTAATTGCCACTACAATAAAAGCTGCCTTTACTGTAAAATTTTTCAGAGTTAACCCCTGCAGAGCTCCCAGGTTGATGAGGGAGAAGTGTGGTTAGGGGTGTGTAAATGGGGTAGAACAGCTGGCTGACAGTAATTAGGGGTGCTCAAGGGGTGTAGGCAGCAGAGGGGAAAACTTGCAACCATGCATCCCAGTTCCCACATGAATTGCAGTGTAATGAGCAAGGGTCAGCTGTGGTCCCTTGGCACAGCAGCTTTGGCAACCCTGCTTGCATCCTTTCCAACAGCCGTGCTGAACATGGCAGGGAATGATGGTGTGGAGTAGACAGACAGTTGTGACTGCAATCAAGGAGAAAAGAGGGAATTGATATTTTGTGTATTCTCCGTGGCCACTGTTTTGAACAACAGTATAAATACTGTGGAATAGGAGGGCAGGTGGGTCAGTCTCCTTACACCTGTCTGTGGGCAGAAGTTTCATCCAGTAGAGTAATGGAAGGATATGATGGATGTGCAAGATTTCCTGTGGGATAGGCATGCCTCCAACACGGTAATTATGCCGTCCTTATATTAATCCTAAATATAAACAATTCTCCTTTTACAGAAACACCAGCAATGTGTGCTTAAGTATAATAATTAATAAATAAGTATAATAATTCACTGCGTACCAAATGTGGGTAACGCAGTACATTGCAAAAGTTAAAAAGAGCACCCACCAGTGGTATACAGGCTTGGTTTTACAAATCTAGTTTTGTCTTTAGAATGTAATAAAAATGCCATATGATTATTATCTGAGGGTCTGTCTCTGCTAGAGAGATTGAACATACTCTTTGTAGGATTCACGTTGTCAAACAATCCAGATACTACCAGTGATGATGAATGCTTGCCCTGCTTTTGGGTTCCTGTATGATTTGTCCTGTTTTATTGTTGGTTTTTTTGGTTTTTTCTTCCTATTAGAACAGAATAATAATTTTGAAAGAGTGAAAAATAGCAGATTTTTAGAATGTCTCAAATACCATTTCGTCTGGATAAAGGTTTGAAATGAGTAACCTGCTGTTTTAAAAAAGGTCGCTAATTATCTGAATTTCACTGTGGTTTAATTAGCAGCATCTACAGTAGAACGTGGGAGGTGGTGCTTATCACCTGCCAAGGAAAATGTTGTCTTTTGAGGAGGGTAAGTTATGTCAACCAAAACACAGCCTGATTTTAGATCTCCAATACCATTCCCTTTCATTCCCTTTTGTCTTGGTGGGCAAAGGTGATTAATCCTTAAGTGATTAAGAGAGTGGAGAACAGAGGTATTACTGCCACGACTATCTCTGGGCAGGTTTGAGAGCCACCAGTATCCTGGGTGCTTGCTGTGAAAGGAGATGGCTCTCACTGAGCATTGCAACCAGCAGCTTCTTACCATTTGAGAAGAAATTAAACCACGTGACAGCGTCAGTTCAGATGTGGCAGACTAATAGTTTGCTGTCTGTGAACCAGATGCAGGTTAGCAGAGGTAAAATATTTCTGTTAAAGTGTCCTCTGTCTCGATGCTATGCCTTCTTTGTTGTCCTTGTTAGCTGTTTTAATAAATGGAGCCTGTAATTCTCTTTGAATGTATCTGATAGCTAAAGGAGCTGGTACAGGTAGCAGTCATTTGTTATGGACAGCTCTGCCCATAGCAGCTGCATGCATGGAAATGCTGGAATCGTCCTAACGAGGTGGTGGGTCGGAGCTGGAAGTCACTGAGGTCAGCAGAAAGGTGGCATTTAATATCCACTGGATCAAACAAAACAAGGTTGTATCCTTACCTTAGGTTAGACTTGGTAAGGTTTCTGTAATCCAATATAATAATTTTCTTGTCTGCTCTGTGAGTTTCCAAGCATTTTTGTTCTTCCTCCAGAGGCTGAGATGCAGAAAGCTGGTAGCCAGGACAGGTGCAGTTATGTAAAAGTTAATATTTTAGTGATTATTCCACTTTCACAAAGGTGTTCTGGGTGCCTTCTGTTTAGAAATGGCAAGGAGTATATAAATATATTTCTGCTTTGTAATGTAGGTGAGTAAAATGAGACATTCTTATTCAATTCACAGGATTACAGACTAAAAGTTATTTTGGACTTCTTTATTATGGTATCCACAATAATTTTGAATGTATTAGGCAAAGGAGAAAAGCTAATCTGCAGATCATAGATAAATTATTTTCAATTGAGTCAATCCATGAAAGCTAAGCCAAGAAGAAGACAAAAAAGAGATTTCTATTAATTGTTTTGATATTTCTGTGATAAGCACAAAATTCCAATATGTGTAGTGGTACTGTGTAGACTTTTTGTAGCCCAGTTTATTTTTCCATGGCATGGACACCCTCACATAGGTACCAGTACTGTGGCAGGCTTTATTCAGTGCACCAGATGCATCTGTGGAAATAGTGTGAGTGAGATTCAGTGAGCCCCATACACCAAAATGAATTCCTTCAGGTATTCAAGAAGGTGTAGAAACATCATTAGCATAGGCTGAATATTTTTTTTCAGAAAAACTGCCTTTTATGATATTCTGATTTTTCAAAGCATATTGACAAAACAAACTGAAGAGAAAACCTGCAAACGAAAACTCCCCATTCTAGGAGATACTAAAAAGCAGGGACCCAACAGAAAGGGGTTAGTTTATGTAATTTTGTAATTTTCATTCCCTTCCTGTTAGCTTTTCACTTTTCACTCATGTCCAACTGTCTCTGTTTCTCTCATTGCTGTCCCAAGGGAGTGAGTGACTCTGGCATGGCTCCCTGTGCTGTGGCCATTTGTTGCTCCAGAGGTGCTAGTTGTCCTTTCCTCTCATAATGTCTAATTGATTATAAAATAACTTTAACCCAGAGCATAGCTTTCCAGCATGCTTTTGCTGCAGTTTGAAACCTCTGTTTCAGACCTAAAGAATGCCTTTTTTGCTTGTGTGTTTTCCCCCCGACTCTAATAGTTGGTCTCATAAAAGATATTACTTCTCTCCATAAACCTTGACTGTCCAGCCTGCATTTGTGTTCCTTGGGGGCACCAAGCAGGGAAAACAACCTCTTCAAGCCTGGAGTTTCCTTATAGCAAAAAATTGTAGCCACTGAATTATAGTTTTAAACATTAAACTACTTGTTTGACCCCATTCCACTAAATTCAGACATGCATTGGCCTTAAGAATGAAGCAGGATTCCCAAGGCTTTCCATCCTGATGCTGGTCTGAGTGACCCTGTCCTGCCTCTAGATCCAGAAGTCTCATCAGGGAAGTACTTGAAAGCTTTGGCCATGTTTTAGTGGGAGGCTGTGAGGGACATAAGAGCCCTGTTCAGAAACAGGAACCCTGACTCCAGGTGGGGCAGGAGTCCCATTGTGGCAGTGCCAGCAGCGTCCCAGAGAGGCCAAAGGCATACAGGGTGCATGGGGACAATCCGTGCAGTGCTGGTACCCAGCCCTTACCCTGATGTGTCACCTGCAGGGAGATGGGAGCAGAGAGGAATAGAGCAAGGCCATGTCCATGGCTGTCCCCAAGATCACCAGTTACGAGAATTGTGGCTTTGCCTTTATTCACATGTTCTTGCCTTTGGCTGTATTGCAGGGCACGGACCACCTGCTGTATCTGTGTTTGTGGGCATGATTTGCTTGTGGGAAGTTGACTGTGGTGTCCTTTGCACAGCTCTTAGCCTTTGGCTGGACATACCTGGAGGAGTGGGTTTCCCCTTGCTATTTCTAGGCTATTCTAACTACTCAGCCTTGCCAGGTGAAAAATCCCTGAGCTGTTTCTTAAACCAGACAATAAAATATGATGCAGCAAACTAAGAATGTGTCTGAGCCCATGCTAGGGCAACCTTCTGGGTCATTCAAAGCAGTCAGACCTTATCATACTGAAACTGGTAGTTTGGAATGTGCTTGATCCATCCATATTTTTTTGAAAGTGACTTTATCAATTGGTTGCCTTTAACTTCTGACAAGAGATATTGATGTGAGAGAGAGATTGGTAAAGTTTATGACTCATGAAGGTATTTGCTTCACTCACTCGTAATTTCTAGTGCAAATGTGTAGTCAGCCTGCACTCAACTGAAAAAGAAATGGCAGTGTACAAAGTAAGTAGAGCAGATTAATTAAATTGGCTGTTCTTGTTAACTCTTTCTGCTACTATAAAAGCTAGCAACATTACATAAGATTAAAAGGTGACAAGATAACGCATCGTGATTTCTCTTTGCTCTAATGTGTTGTTGTGGGATAGCCTAGATTCATACTTAGTTAATTCAAAACATAATTAAACATTTATATAAATAAGTGTTCATTATGTTAAGAAGCATTAAAACATGGTTATAAACACTCTTTAAGTAACTGGCCAGCCACACAACATTGTTTTGACTGTTACTCTTCATTAGACAGTTTTCTTTGTGGGTTTTCTAGCAGTGTCTTTGGAGTGTGTGGTGCTGTCTGATGCGAGGTGGCGAGCAGAGAGCCCCAGGCAGTGCAGCACAGTCCCCAGCTGCCTGTGCAAGGGGCAATCCTGACAACCTAGCTCCGCTCATGCTGTTTCACATCTCCCCATATTTATGGCTGGTGTGTAAAATTCACGAGTATATTCCTAATTCCCCAAATATGCTGATTCACACTCTTCACAGAAATGCTTTTTGTCACTTAAAGATGATGAGAAAAGATGATTTAAGGCACTGAGGAAACCTTGTCCTCACTCCCAGCTGCAGTGAGGATGCTTGGCTTTCACTTCATGCTAGTCCCACTGAACTGTGGGGTGAAACACAGGTGTGGAGGGGCTGAACTGCACACCTATTGATACCAGGGAAGTAGATGAAAATGTAAAATAAATGTCCCTGGTACAAGATTGCTTGAAGCTGGACAGTTTTGTTCTCTCAGCTCAGTGCTGTGGAGCCCTGAGCTGTTTGGTGTTTGTGGGATTCCTCTAGGCTACCAGTTATCTATGTGTCAATATTAAAAGTTGGCATTTTCCAGACTTCTTCCTCCTTCTAGGGTCTGTGCATCAGCTCCCACTTCCTGCACTGCTGGGGCCATGTGGGTTGAGCAGTGCCGAGTCTGGGTGCAGCTGGCAGGGGCAGGGAGGCACAGCCCCCGCTGGACTGGGATGCTGGGCATTGCATCAAGTGTACTCTGGTTTTACGGGGCTGCTGGAATTTCCATTTCTGCTCTGAGGCAGCTTGCTCTCCTCCCTGAGCCCTGCCACCCTGCCCCTGCCCACCTAGGGGCTGTCACAAGATTCTGGTTCCCTCGTTGCTTTGTTTATGGCTTTTTGCCCTTGCAGGATGTGCTAGGAACTAGTGCAGGATGTGTCTAAAAGCTCAGAAATCAGGGGTTTTTTAAACGCAAGAGTTCTGCCATTGCCGAGGTAGTGGCCAATGTAGTGCAGGCACTGCCGTGTGCTTCTGGGGCACAAACACTTGTTTTCGTCTGTTTGGGGTCTGGCCTGACAACGTGTAACAGAGGGAGGCTCTCCAGTGAGGAAAAATCTTGTCATGACAGAGGCCCCAGGAGGGTGGGGGAGCCAAGGGAAGCCTTGCAGTGGGGTAAGAGCTGGTGGCTGGCAGATGGCAGTCACTGGTAGGGACAGCCACAGAGCCGGGAGGGCCATCAGGTATGGAGCAGGAATGGCAGCCAGGAGCAGTAATACATCACACAGTTTGGTCGGCAGCACCGGCCAAGGAAAGTCGATGTTTAAGTCGTGATGGGCAAACAGCAGGGCCAGAGACAAAGGGAGGAGCGAGAGCGTGGTGAGGCGGTGAGTGGGAGGCAGCAGTAGAGAGCAGCATGGAGCCGCGCTGGCGCGGCCACGGGCCTGATGCAGGGCCAGGCTTGCTGTGGCAAAGCAATTCCAGCACGTCTTGTCTGTGTGGGGAGCTCCGCGGAGCGTACGGGCACGTTTCATCGCTTGGCAGGGTGTTAGTGGGGACCCTCGGTCTGACTCGGCGTGTGCAAGGTGGCACTTCGGGCCCGTGACAGCCGCTGCGCCCGCCATCCCCGGCAAGGGCCGCGCGTGGCCGCAGGGCAGCGGCACAGCTGCCGCACCCCTCTGATGGCTGCGGTCATTTACACGGTCGCGCTGCTGATCCACTTCGTTGGGTTTTAGCCTAGCAGAAGGAAAGCCTTCAAGTGCTGCTAAAAGGAATAAAATTATAGTTGTACTTTAGGGAGCAAAAATGATCTCTTTTGGCGTTGTGCTGTTATTGCAAATCGCGCGCGTGTGTGATTTATCCTAATTAAAAAAAATATGACAGACATAAGCCACAGAAATGTCTGTAAATGACACAATCTGGTCCTGTCTTTGTTTATCACTATCATAATGCATTGCTGGCCTCCTAAAATTATTAGCCTTTGTGACTTGCTAATAGCTGGGGACTCTTACTTGTGAAATGGAGAGGTGTCCAATAGTAAAGCAGAATGTGAGCCTTTCAGTGTGGGATCAGCATGTCACTTGGTTGTGCTAGACCATTCTTTATTGCTTTCTAAAAAAAAAAAAAAAATTCTGTCTGTTTGTTTAGTGGGCAGAATTTTTCAAGCTTGTAGTTTAAATACAGAAAGCTGGAGTGGGGTTCCGAATTTTTCTTTTATTGGAGCAAATTAAATGGTTCTCCATTACATAAGACTGCTCTGTCAAATTAATACCAGTCATTTCCCCATGTGTGTTGAGTGAATTTTCAGATCAAACCAGACCTCTGAAGGGATATACTCTGCTGCATTAAAGAAAGATGCTGTGATACTCTGTATCAAAAAGGTTAAACTCATCGGATTCTATGTAAACACTCATTTTACCCCAGCTAACCTGTAAAGATTTCATTTTGCTTCATTTATCTTCTCCCTTACCCTATGCTAAACCATTCCCAGCTTCGAGGAAAGAATCATGTCTCCATTCATTTCCTATCTTGCTGAATTGCCTTCGCATTTCCTATCATCTGCACATAATCCTATTCTCTCCATTATTGTCTTAATACCAAGTACAGCACAAGATAATGGATAGGCACTGTAATAACAGTGTGGCCTGTAGGAGCCCCTCGAGGGAAATATCTTTGACGCTGGTAGAATATTAATGCATCCCAGGTCCCTGATCTTCCTCTTTCACTTCATCTCCTGTTTTCTAAACTACATAATGACTTTCATATACATGACAAAAGCATTAGAACAGAAAAAGACTCATTGATGAGCAGCAGGGCTGTGTGATATTAAGAAGCACTATTCTCAGTTCTTTGTACAGTTTTTGACCACCATCAGAGACAGTGTATGCAGGTAATTTCTGATTTGAATAGATACAGGCATAAAGAGGCATTATTGTACTCTGTTAATCCAAATGCCCATCACAGGCACTGCGTGAAAATAAATTAAAATGTAATTCTTCAATAATGCATCTGTCTACAGGATGATTTTCAGCAGATTAGAAACAAACAACTTGATATCACTTAGAAAGGCTAGTGGATTGTTTTTGAGAAGCTTAATCATCAGCAGATTATGAATGGAACAGTAAATCAAAGCAGAGTATGTTAAACAATGTAGATTGTATTGTAGCAGCAATTTACTGTACATAATTTTTTAATAAAAGGGAAAAATTGATTTTTGTGAGCATAAACATTGAATCCTGTGAGAATTTAGCTGCTGTTATTGAAAAGGAGAATGTAAAAAATGCTATTCTTGTCATGTAGGAGCAATAACCTTTCATTCCTCCTACAAAAAACAGAAGTTTGCTCCCTTTAGGGCTGCCTTTAAGCATAACTCCTTTTCTCATTTTTCTTTCCTTTTGTGACATACTCTATCTTTTGCTATCATATTTTGCAAATATGACATGTATTCCGGATTCACACTTCACCCCCCTACCCAAGGTGTGCACCCTGGTGAAGGGGGGAAACCCCCAGACTTTCCTTTTGCCCCGAAAGGAGCTCTCCAAATCCGCACTGTGGGCTTTTGCTTTTGAATGGAGATCTGCCAGTACATTTCCATTGCTGCTTGTCTTCGAGGTCTGGCTTTCACTGCTCCTGTTGTTGGGTTTCAGGTGAAACCTCAAGCTGGGGGCTCTGCAGCAGCCCTATCTCCCCCTGCCTGCTGCCAGTTGCTGTTGGAGCAGAGCAGCTTCTGACCATCAATCATTGCAGATAATATCTGAGGAGAAACAGAGAAATTATTTCAAATCAAGGGAACTGAGTTAGGAGCAGGAGCCAAGCAGCAGTCTGGTACTGGCAGTGTGCTGGAGGGGAGAAAGACTAAAGTCTGGGAGACTCAAGGATGAGAGCTGATGTATAAAAGTCCTGATGGAATAAGGTCTTGAGCTTAAGAAAATTTGATAAGTACTTGAAAATTACTTACATATTAAATGAAAGATTAAGAAAATTTGCACAAAATGCACAGATACCCTGTGCTTTAAGAAGGTGGCCGTTTTCCCTTGTTAACTGCTAAGTAAATACTAAGAAGCATCTTCTAACTTCAGTGCTTAATCCTGACCCAGCCTTGCGAGGGACTCTGGGGAGTCCAAGGAAATGTCAGGGTGAGTGACTGAAGCCATACTAAAAGAAATCTGTCCCAAGAGTAAAAGAGGAGACAGCCTGTCTATTCCTGGGCCAACTGTTGTTTTATGCTCTAATTTTATTTTCAGATAATTCATTTGATTGATTTCACTGCTTTTAATGTTATTTCTTCTGTTTTGAACTCATGTGGTACTGTGAAATAGTCTAATATTGAATTATGCTGCTTCTGCATTTTAAACTGTGCTCAGCAGGGTGGAAAAATACACGTGGATCTAAAAGACATTGGACTGTACATCCGAAACCTGAAGCTATCCCTTTGGAACCTGGTAAAAACTATGTTAGCAAGTTCTGTTGCTATCATTATAAACACAATGCCTTTTCGTTCACATGTGTTTACTTGCCAAGAGAAAAAATGACATCCTGTGTGACACTGGTAGTGTGGTATCCCAGTTTATGAGACTGTAAACAAGAAGAGGTGAGAAAGAACTCAGTTCGTTTCTTAAAAATTGTATTGATATAAACTTAAAAATTGTTACGGTCTAAATTTAAGCCTGGAATCAAAATGTTAGGTTGTTTATTTCACTTTATCTTCAAAAATGAGTCTGGTGTATGGCTTTTGTTAATCTTCTGTAGCTGTCCTAAAATGAGGAGAGGAAGTACTTTAAGATCATTCTGTAAAGACAATACCTTTCGAAGTCTTTTGCAGCCTTGTCACCAGCATTTGGGGCAGTCTTGGCAAACACTCTCCAGGGGATCTGGGAAGGTCCTTGTTAGCATGATAAACCAAGGTCTGTTTCATGTGCAGAGATCCTTTACAACTTTACTTGTATTTATTGGCTTCACTGTGTCTGTCGCACTTCTGTGATGTTTGGTGTAACATAGTAAAGTAAGAATTATTACTCACATCATGAATACAGGAAAGTATTGACCCCTAGCAAAGGCTGGAGACACAGTGGTTTTGGTTTTGCATAGGCTTAGAGTAGGAGGCAAGCAGGCTTCCATCCTCAGAGACAAAAAACCAGGCCTGAGAAAAAATAATGGCTTGTTGCTTTTGATTTTGGTTTGGCTTCTTTTTCCCCCTAAGTCTTGGAAACCCAAGGACGTCATGGTCCCAGTTCTCAGAAGAGCTGTCTCTTGTACCTTGGATCAGCTTTGTAAGAGAAGAAAGGCTTTGAATGTATTCAGATTACCCTGTATGAAAGATAAAAATTGATGTGTTTGTTTTCAGCCTTGGTTGTACGTGAAGCCAGGACAGGCAGGACAGGAGTCTGCAGCAGTCAAGAATTTGTCTGGGTCATGAGAGCTGTTTCAGAGTGAGTGAGTGGGTCTTCCCAGGGACTCTTGAGTTGGGTGGTTGTGACTCCGGAGATGGCTGAATTCTGTTTAAAGAGAACTGTGTGTTGTTTTCCATATGCACCTTTCAGAAACACCCCCATTCACTTGGCTCCTGTTTGCTGTTTCTGGCTTACTAAACGCTGCTAATTATTGCTAGGTTGCTTTGTTTTTTACTTATAATCACCTTAAGGTTTTTGACCAGGAAGAGTGTTGTCTTTGTAGGGCTGAAGTACAACTTTGATGTCTTTCATATACTAACTTCATCTCATGTCCTCTGGCATATGGCAGAATTATCTTTTAAACTGACTTCTGACAATTAAGTGTAATTTTATAATTCAAAACCAGTTTTATCAAATAAGAAAAACTCTTTATGATCCATTTTGACTAAGTTTTTTTTTAAACATTCAGAATTCTAAAGTTGAAATTTGCAGTTTAACTATTATACCTTGGTTTACTGATTGTTATGCCTCTTCTTTTAAAATGTATTACTATCAAGAAATTGAAATAAATTACCATAAGCCATTTTCTCTTTTCTCTTTCTATATTTCTACTCTTAGAGAAAAAGATGCCTTCCATTAGAGTGTCTTTGATACTATCATTTTCCATGTTTTGAGGTACTGCATGTGCTCTGTGTGAAATACACTTGAAAGGATTTTTTTTTGTGATAGCAGTTTGTTGTTTCTAATCTTAATCCAGGCATCACTAATTTTGTGTTTGCAAGTAAACATGATAATGAATGAGAATCCTCCTAGCATTGTAATTGATGTTGCTCTTTTGTATCCTGGGTTTCAAATCTGTGTGCAGTTGTCAGTGCCTTATAGAAATGTTAATTATCTTGAATAATCCTGTTTGCCTTCATCAGGCTGGAGCAGTCCTAAGTGGTAAGGAGGTATCATCCAGGATAGTTGGAAAGAAATATGGCATTAAAATGATGTAAAAAACCAGACTGGTACAGTTGTAGCCAGGATAGGGAGTGCTATGGCACTGGGGAAAGAAGGAGCATAGGCTATAAAAAATGGCATGGGCTGTGTTTGGTAGAAATGAAGGAGATTACCTAAAAGACAGTAACTTAAGCCAGCTGCAAGATGGAGAGCTGGGGCCATGGAATGACATCTCCCCACACAGGGACTTGAAGCGGTCGTTGTCTATTCCTCCACACGTGCTCAGGCATTTTGTGGTGGTGTAGAAAGGAAGGAGTACGACAGACCGTGCTGTTGGCAGGATGGCTCCTGGAGCGCTGCGCGTGCTGCTCGGGACGGTGAGAGCTGGTAGGCAGCGGTGTGTGGATGGAAGGGTGCAGCCAGCTGCACTGCAGGGCTAAGGAGCTGCCCTAGCTCTGCTGCTGCTGTCCAGAGAACTGCATTTGCTGCCAGCTGCATTGCTGTTTGGCTAGGCAGCTGCCTTGGGCTTATTCCTGTTGTTTGAAGTAGAGGGAGAAGGTGCTGCAGTATCTCCCGTGGCATCTGTTAGTAGCAGTCAGACTTCTTTTAGATATGGTGATTGCAAGTAAGGGTGGGGTGGCTAATCTGGAATGAGTTGGTGCACCAGGATCTGCTACCTGTAGGACGTGTAAACATGTGTTGGTGAGTGCAGTATGCAGTTAAGTATGGTGTAGGTTCCTTATCAAAATGTCAGTCCATAGTCATATTGCAGGTCTAGAAGTCAGTGTGCAAAAATTAACCTTGTCATAGCAATAAAAAAATCATATTCATATATTTGCGGAGGGATAGGGGCACTAGAAAACCTGTTGTCTCAGTTATGGGGTCCTCTGAGGTTCCTTGATGTGGAGGGGGCAGTCAGTGAATTTTGAGAATAATCCATTCTAAATGCTATAATAATCTGAAATCATACAGAATAGGATATGCTTACTTGAACTTTGAATCAACATTTGTGAAACTTTTAACCTGTGTGTTCATGATAACATGGACAGCAGACCTCATGTCGTGCAGAGGAAAGAAAAATTACTGCTCTAGCGCACAAAAATGGCTCTGGTTTGCAATTGTTAATGTAATTTTTCTGGCTAGTTGATGCATTACTAGAATGCTTTGCTCATGTCATGTTCAAATTTGGACTGCAAAGGCATGGATTTTTGTAGGAAGAGCTTATGTAATTAAATTAAGGAAGCTGTTGAATAATTGGTAATACTTAATGGTTAGTTTGTGGATTATGAGGCATGCTTAGTGACTACTATTTTTTGGTTTGTTATTTGCTGAGCCTAGGTTGCAGTTTTGTTTCTTTAGTTTGCAACCACTTTGCTGTGGGGTCTTGTGATCATCCGTATTTCTTTCTGCGATAGTGTCGTGGATAGCAAAGTGGGGGCAGAGCTGTTTCTGGTGAATTCAGGCAAAGTGAAACTAGTGGTGCTGGGCACAGTTCAGGAGTTCAGCAGGTACCTGCCATTATCAGGGGCTCTACCTCGGTGTGCTCATTTCTGATGTTGCTCTATCAGCACCGTTTCCTCAGAAATGTAGGACTACTGTAAATTGCCTTTCAGACACTGATGAAGGAACATTAATTTCTGTGGTGCCTTCTAATTTCAAATCTGGAATACTGTATTTTTTTTCCTTAATGGACTTCCAGACTCTACTATGTGGAGATTAAAGTGAATTAAAAAAACTCATCAAGAAATCTTTCATGGGAACCAAATTTTGCACTCATATCAAACCTGTTCTCAAATACTCCCCCGACTCTCTCCTGATATAGTTTCATATTTTTTTCAGAACACAATTGATCCCATTAAAAGGCATTAACATGTTTTTAATCTCATCATCAAATTAATCCTGTTGATATTGTTAGTATCTTTGTAATGCAACACAGAAAAAAATAAAACTGTGATTTGGCCTTTTCAGATTTTCAGTGCAGCTAAACTGACATGCTGAATTTTACCAACCCTCATGCTGTCAAGAGATGCCCTGAAAAAGCTCTTAGCCCTGATTATCCATTGGAACAATGGCTGTGTCTCTAATTTTAGACAGCTGCAAGCAGGGTGGCTCTCTGTGAAGAAGCAGGACATTTTGTGCTGCATTCCCTTCTCAGGAACGTGAACTTTTCTCTGCTTGCTTAAAGCCCTGCTGTTTACAAGCCTGAGATCCTCTTGTAAACATGTGCTTCTGCACCGTGAAGACTTCAGCCTGTGGCACTGTCCTATTCACAGACACCAGTCCCAAATCCCTGCCTCTTTCAGCACTCAGTGCCCTGCTGTTCACACCTCTGAAATTCTTTTATGTAAAAGCTGCGGTGTCTGACTGAAGTCGTGTTCTGCTGCCCTCTTGCAGAGAATGCTTCTTGCGAGGATATACATTTTTCCTGGGTAACGTTTTCTTTTTCTTTTCTCAGAAATTCAGAATATAAATATTCACTTAGACCACACTTCCTAAATCAATGACGTCTTGTCAATGGGAGTTAAGTTTTCATAAAAATACCATTGTCAGGCAAGATTTTGTACAGCAGCTACTAACTAGATGGGGGGAAATTGAAACTGTGAATAATTTGTTATCTACATATCCCTGATGACTGAACCGCACACCTGTAACTAAGGACACTTCTTGTAACACTGCTTTTAAGTGGGAAAGTTACTGAATATAGCAAAAAAAAAAAAAAAAAAAAAC